>PVHY01032864.1:0-11536 GCA_004024945.1 Uropsilus gracilis
AAAAACATACCCTGGAACAAGGATAGCCTCTTCAGTAAATGGTGCTGGGAAAACTGGATCAAAACTTGTAAAAAAAATGGACCAGGATAACACCCTCACACCCTGTACAAAAATTAACTCAAAATGGATAAAGGACCTGGAAGTGAGACCTGCAACCATAAAATACATAGAAGAAAACCTGGGCAAAACCCTTCATGAACTTCACCTCAGAAATCCATTTGGGGAAACAACTATGGCCGCCAAAAAAATGAAGGAAAACATAAACAGCTGGGACTATATAAAACTAAAAAGTTTCTGTTCAGCAAAAGAGACAATAAACAAAACAAAAAGAAACCCAACCAACTGGGAGAAAATATTTGCCCTCCAGACAAGTGACAAGGGTCTGATAACAAAGATCCACAAAGAACTTACAGCTCAACAAAAACAAAGCAAAAAACCCAATCAAAACATGGGGAGAAGAACTAAAAAGACACTTCGCCAAAGAGGAGATACAGATGGCTAATAGACATATGAAAAAATGCTCCACTTCACTAATAATCAGGGAAATGCAAATTAAAACCACACTGAGATACCATCTTACACCAATAAGAATGGCGCACATAAATAAAACAGACAACAACAAATGTTGGCGCGGATGTGGAGAAAAAGGAACTCTCTTACACTGTTGGTGGGAGTGCAAACTGGTCCAGCCACTATGGAAGACAGTGTGGAGGACCCTCAAACAATTGAAAGTGGACTTACCATTCAACCCAGCAATCCCATTACTAGGAATCTACCCAGAGGACATGAAGACATTAATTCAAAAGGACACATGTATGCGCATGTTCATTTCAGCCCTGTTTACAGTTGCAAAGAATTGGAAACAAACCAAATGCCCCCAAATAGATGACTGGCTAAAAAAAATGTGGTCCATATATATGGTGGAATACTACGCGTCCATCAAGGAGGACAAACACATGTCATTTGCAGCAACCTGGATGGAACTAGAAAGACTCATCTTGGCAGAAATAAGTCAAAAAGAAAAAGAGAAGTACAGGATGGTCTCACTTATATGATGGATATAAGGAAAAACAAGCAAACAAATAAGAAAAAATGAAAACAACCAATGGGACTGAACCATGGAGCAAGAGAGGAGGAGGGGGAAGAAGGCAGGGGAGGTGAACAACAGGCCAAACAACCAACAACTGAACATCAACTTAACCAACCAACAATTTGCAGAAAAATGGGAGAAGGAGTGACTGAAGGGAGGATACAGAGGGGGAATATGGAGGGAGGAGGAGGGATCAATTAAAGCACAATTGTGACAAATCAATAAAAAATTTAAAAAAAAACAAAGTTTAAATTAAAATTAATGGAGTAGTGTAGTGTAAAACAATAGTAACAATATATATATATATGCAATTCAATAAAACTGTTCATTTATATAGCTTTAGAAACCTGCAAACACACATTGAAATGTTGTGAGGCCTGTATATCAATAGTACAATTCATAGAAAAAGTCACGAAAGATTATAAATATAAAATACCTAATCCTTTAGTAATAATGTCAATTTGTTAAAAAGTATATGCTAACTAAAGTCATAGGTGATCTCAAATCTCATTGTATTAACATTAATCTAACTACCATTAAAAAAAGTGTAATGTTCAACAAAAATCAGCCAAGAGCCATTCCAACTTAAACATGTAACTTAGTTTCTCAGAAAAACATTTTGACTTAATTATCAACAAAAGTGACACCACCCTTCAAAAATTAGTAGCAAAATTAATTCTAATTATCAAGATAAGATTAAGGGGCTGGGCATGGTAGCACATGCCTGTAAGTGGCAGCCTAGGAAGCCGCACCTGGGGCCAGGGATAGCAGTTCAAGTTCTGCCCAGGGCACATAGTGAGACCTAGCTCCAAATAAAATATAGCTGGGCGTGCTGGCACGTGCCTGTAATCCCACCTACCTAGGAAGCTGAGGATGGGGATTGCTTTAGTCTGCGATACCCCAGACAACGTAAGCCCATGGATACACAGGCAAAAATAGCGAGACCAAGTCTCAAACAAACAAACCAAAAAAAAGATTAAATTATGCTGTCCAAATGCAATTTCCATAACATCTCCAAAAAAAGTTAAGTTAGTTATCTAACTGCCAACTCTGACCCACCAGCTACTCCTATCCCCCCCGAAAATGTCTGTAAAAACAATTCAGATGCTTTCATATAGAAAAGCTTAAAAAAAAAAAACCCTCTTAAAAGTTTTAAAACATTATTAAACACTGGTATAGACATGTCTATCTTCCACAACACTTGTGGCCATCACAGAAGCCTATTAAAAAATATCCCAAGACAAGTAAAACTAAAATAAAAGTTTCTTCTAACAAAAAATTGTTACCATTTAAAAAATTCTAAGTAAAAACAAAAGTAAACACAAATTTATAATATAACAAGTGTAAGAAATGTTTTAAATCAAAACAAAATAACCAAGCTCAAATTTATACTAATAAATAGTTAAATATAAAAATGCTCGTGCCAATTAAATCACTAAAGCATGTTGCTTGAATACAAAAAAGAAAAAAATTACCAATCTCGAATAAAACTACCCAAATTATTCTTGCAAAAATATTCGTTACATCAGCATTTTCTAAAACAAAGGTCCATGAGAGCGGTCAAACATTGTGTAAGTCCAAAAATAACAGAAAACCACACAAACCTCAAACTCCGGTCACATAAAAAATAGTAAAGCGATTAAATTAACCAAGTCCAAAAAATAAAAAATAAAAACCAAGGTTTAAAAGTTGACAAACTAAAAGTACCAAAAATATAACTTAGTACAATTTCTACTGTACCTCAAAATATCAAATTCAATATGTCAAAACAAAAGTTATTTGTATCCTATCTTCACCTAAATTTTTCACAAGTCCTCTCTGTTCCTTTCCTTTTAAAGTTACACTGTGTCAACAACTCTATGAAACAATGTCAGGTTGACAGAGTTCCTGCATCAGCAGCCTAGCTAGATGCCATGCCATGGGACGGCTGGGATGGCCGAGTAGAAAGGAGGAGCTGGCAGTAGGTGAGGAGAACTGCGGACAGGTCATGGGAGATGCACTCATCAGAGGGGGTGGAGGCTGAGTGCGCCCTGCTGAGATCTGAGGGACACACAGCAGCAGCAGCAGGGCAGACATGTGTACATGTCCAGGGAAGTGGGGCCAGGGTGGGGGGCTGGGAAACTACACAAGGCCAAACCCAGAAGCAAGAGTGCAGAGCATCTAGACAGTGCAGCAGGTAGAGGCAAGAGATTACAGTCCCATGCAGTTCAGAGCACCAGGGGCGCCTGGGACACTATCAGGAGCCTGAGCTTTATTCTTGTGGCCCTGGATTCCATGAAGGAATGTAAACAGAGCCACTGGAAGGCACAGGCCATAGTTAGGAAACTCTTAACATATTCACAACATAAAAAGGACTGTCGTTGGGGTGGGGGAGGGTACAAAGGGATGAACCAAAAATTGCTGGGGAAGAAGACTCTACAGTAGACACTGTGGTCAACGGCTCAAGCTCTAAAGTTGAATGGATCTGAGTTAGAATCCTGACCTTATCTCGGAACATTTTTGTGATCTCAAGTCAGCTGTTGTAAGTCACTGAGTCTCAGTATCCTAGTCTGTAATGTGGGTATGATCAAAGAGGACACACTATTGGATATATAGAGAAAGAGGTGGGGCAAGGGGACTGAGGTATACACAAAGTGCTCATTGCAGTGGCACATTCCAATCTGTGTGAGCTATGATTATTCTGTAAAGGTACAACTGACTGCTCCCTCTGGATTCCCTTAGTGACCCCACATGCTTCTGTTGTACTTGCTGGCAAATCTTGCTTCCATCTCTGTGTTGGTCTGCGGCCTTCTATGCAGTCCTTGTGTCCCTCCCGCCTAGTAAGAAACCTTGCACACTGCAAGGGCTTGGTGGACATGTAATCAGTTGACTCAGAAAATTAGGCAGTCACTAGAAAATGGATTGTTGAAAGTCTGTAGTTTTGAAGACTAGTCATTCTAAAGTGCTTGTAAAATGAGCCTAGGTACAGCAATAAAAAGAACTACATCTGGGTCATGACTGTCAAAGTTGTGCTTGAATATGAAGAGGCACAGAAAGGCAGAGGGAAAATGAAAAGAGCTGATGATGGGTGGGGGGTTCACTTGAGTGATGTGGGAAGACGCTCTCTGTGGTGTCATGTCAATCATGGGGTGAGCGTATTTTTATAAGAGCACCACCCACAGGGCACGTTACCTCTGGGATTCCTGGATTACACTCAGGTTCTTTAAGTCGCTGGTGGACTCCTTGACCATGATGTTTGTCTCTCAGCACTGTTCTCCAGATTCAAAGAGGAGGAAGAGCCTGCCCGTGCTGGTGCCAGCAATAATCTTGTCATCAGACACCGTGGTGTGGGCCAAATAGTTCTGAGGTTCTTCTCTCTGAAAACTGGTTTGCTTCAGGGTTCCTCTCAGTGAAATGGAGAAGCTTACATATCCCATTTCCAGTGACACAAATCTGGGTGCTTTCCTGGGGATTGAAGCTCACCTGTAAAACGTGCAAACGTAAAAGGAAAAGTCACATAATCATGATGGGGTTCCTTCCCATTTTAATCATTAAATTATGCCAGGTCGCTCAGAGTATCCTGTGAGCATTATGAAATCACATGCTATTGATCCCATATTTGATAACAGCACAGATCTAGCCATTGTATTTATAGAGCTTGTGGTTCTTAAATGATAACAGCACAGATCTAGCCATTGTATTTATAGAGCTTGTGGTAATCGACAGAAGTCATTTTACAAAGACCAAAGAGCAGGATCAGCAGGTGTCGACAAAAGCCAGGTTATACTAAGAAAATGGAATGCTCAGCTGGAAACAGAAAAATGTTGGTAGGGCAAGTGGCTGTGCTGTGTCTGGAGGGCAATGAACCACATACGAAGGACTCCTAGCTTGTCTGCTACCAGCTGAAGTCCCTACATTTGTACCTCATCTCTAGTGTACAACAATGACCAGTCAACCAGTTGCCACTGTTAGATTGTGAGCAATCTGTGGGGTTGTGGTTTTTTTCATTTCCGCATCCATCGCCAGTGCTGGGTTCAGAGAGGAGAGCTACACACGTGTATTGAATCTGTTTCCCGGGAGGTGCACTCTGCTCTGAAAAGGGTGCTTCTTTATCAGGCCTGTGTGGCTTAGGTAAAATGACCTTCTGACTCTACTGACCTTTAGTTTGATTCTGAGATTACCAAGCAACTTTCTGATTTCACTAGCCATATTTCCACTGCTGGAGAAGAAAGACAGTGGTAAATGATGTATGTTGTGCTTGTGACATGTATTGCTTTGCAAGTTCGTCTCTTGTGAACAGAACATAGCTGAGCCTGAAACACCAACTACCTAGTATTTCTGGGCATGAAATCTGGAGATTGTAAAACTGAGTACTAGACTCTATTGGGGTGCTGCACCAAGATAAGACCTCTTTAGAAGCCTCTACATTTTTCCCTCAACCCACAGTACAAAATTGTGCTCCCCACATCACTGTGGTACATTTACAGCTTCCCAAATATCTACTCCTTTGCATCATATTCCCCAAGATTCACCATGGCCCAACAGTGCAGCCAGTATGGGCTCAGGTAGGGGAGAGAGTCTGATCAATCTACCTCTGCTCCCAACTTGTGACCAGAGAGCAGGTCTTAACCAGAGTAAAGAAGACAGTCTATGGGGTCTCGACCACTGCCCCTGCCCTTCTCTACCTCTGTGATCTTGTATGAATGACTTAGCTTCCTGTGGCCTCAGTTTCCTCATCTACACCACTGGGCCCCAATGAAGCATAATAAAGGAAGCATGCTTAGGTGATTGTTATGAGAATGAATTCTAAAATGCATGTTAAGAAATAGCACTGTTCCTGGTACTATAAAGTATTCAGGAAAAGTAGCTTCTCCTCTTTTTGTCCTTTCCCAGGAGGCTTGTTGTGATGGGTGTACCTGGTAGACAGCATTGTTCTGGGCATCAGTTCTAACAATGGCCATGACTTTCTGCTTTTCCCACAGCCAATAGATAAAGTTTGAATCTGGAGATGAAATCCGAGCCAACAGGTATTTGGAATCTGGAGAAAAAATCATGCTAATAAATTCGAACTAGGAAGTCAAAATTATTGAGGACTTTGCATTTCTGGCAAGGGACAGATGATAGTTCATAAATGGTGATGATGGGCTTATCTTGCACAGTCTCAGAGAGAGTGAGGTATCGCCAGTTGGGACTGATGGACAAGGCCAATATGCCCTGAATCTTGTCCAAGCCTGCAAACAAAGGGAAAAGGAGATAATGAGGGTAGATCCTACTTCACCAAGATTCCGTATGAACCAGGCACAGGGGTGGCCACTGCCGACGCAACAGGAGAAACACGCAGAAACAAGTACCAGGTAATCTGTGTGGTTCCGTGGTACAACTATGTCTGGGCTATTATGAAAATGTCTATGATTCGCACCTCACTGAGGCTTGTGGGAAAAGTATGCAAACAGTTACAGAAAGAAGACAAGGAGGGACGTGGAAGGTGGCAGAAAAAGTATAGATGCAAGTATGTGGTGGTAAAACTGCCAACAGTGGGATGTTGCTGGAGCATCACATGGGGTGACTGGAGATGGGTCTAGAGGGTTGGTATGGGGTCAGGTCATAGAGGCTGAAAAGTCCCTTGTGGCCAACTCCTGGTGTTTTTCTTCTACTTTCAAGTCTGTGGTGCTAACGACCAGATTCCTCAGCCTCCCTCACACTTAGGTGATCCATGGGACATTCTGCCATGAGAGAGAGGCAGAAGTCTGCTGCGCTGGATATATGGTAAAGTGTGTGCTTCCTTGAAAACCAGGGGTAGATGCATTTTACTCCCCTTTTCCTGGATTATAGGGTGATGTCTGGAGTCGTAGCCATTGTCTTGCAAACATGAGGTTTCAAGATGAAATGAAACAGTGGTCCTTTAGAAAGGAGAGACTGAGGCAATGGATGATGAACAAATATTCTATGTGGGAAGCACAATGAGAACCATGTGATGATTTTCATAGGCCCCTTCCTCCACTAAAGCGTTAAAATTGTATTTTCTGACATCATTGGTATGTAAATATCATCTGAGCTAGTTCATTATTATAGATTTATTATTAGCAGTCACTTATCCTGATTTTAAAATAAATTCAAATTTGAACATTTTCTGTAAAAATATGGTGAATACTACTGTGCTTCCTGGTAAGTGCGCCCTGGAACAAGTGCAGGCAGGGAGGGGGAGAAAGGCAGGGGAGCATGTGCTGGAAAGGAAGGCCATGGCCTTGAAGCTGCCACCAGCAGGAGTAGGTAGGTGCAGCACTTTACTGTGCAGTCAGGACACCCAGCACTTAGGACTTAGCCTGAGGACCTGAGGAGGAATTGTGTCTAGAAAAGGCCTCAGGTTTGGGGGCGGTGAGAACCTGGCATGTGAGTTTGGACTTGACCGGGAAAGCAAAGGAAAGTCACTCAGGAAGATTAGAAGGGTCACATATAAATCATAAAGATGCCTCTGAAAACTGTATGGAAAATAATACTGGAGGGAGGAGAACTGGTTGGTAGGTTATTTTAAAAAGTAAGAGATGATGGTAGCAACAAACAGTAGGGCAATGGGAACGGAGAAGAGGGAGATTAGAAAAACACTATGATATAAAGTCAGGACTCAGCAGTTGTCTGTGTGAGGTGAGTGAGAGAAACAAGCAAAGATTGACTGGGAGTAGTCGTGCTACCTGGGGCTGAGGGAGTGAGGGTCCTGGTGAAGGTTATAGCCAGTCTTTCACTAAAGATATCCCATCTAAACATCTCTTTTTATGCATGCTTATCTGCATCGTATTTTTATGATTTAGCTTTTCAACTTTAAGTCTTTAATCTATCTTGTTTTCATGACAGTAGAGGGTAGAAGTGAGGATTTAAATGGATTCCCAGTTTACAAATGCCTGGTTAGCTCTTCCAGGACTGAATAATTTCTGCCCCCTTTAAGATATCAAATTTAGCTAGCTGTGGTGGCATGAGGCTTTATTCCCAGCCTAGGATGGGAAGCTGAGACTGGGAATCACTTGAGCCCTCTGATTAGAGACCTGCCAGCGGCAACATAGTGAGACCTAGTCTCAATAAAATAGCTGGGTGTGGTGGTGCTCACCTGTAATCTCAGCAACCTGGGAGGCTGAGGCTGGGAATCTCTTGAGTGTGAGGTACCCTAAGCAACAAAAGTCTGTGGTTCCCTGGGCAACATAGCAAGACCTAGCCTCCAAAAAAAAAAATCAAAATTACTTACACATATATTTTTAGGACTGTGGGATATTTATACTAGACTATGTTATTTTTATGATCATCTTTTATTATTTGGCAAAGGCACAAAAAAACAGAAACTATTATTGAAACAAAAATGGAGAAAATACCTGTACATCATGCACAAGAAGGAGATAATATCCAGATCTACGAAGCTCCTGCGTCTCAAATGACTCAAAGAAAGACCAAAAAAAAAAAAAAATCAAGAAGTAGAAAGAGGAGTTAAGTAGATGCATCTCCAAAGAAGACATACATGGCAAACAGGCAAGTGGAAAAATTCTCATCATTATTATCATCAGGGAAATGCAAATCAAAACCACATGGAAAAACACTCTCCCACCTGTAAGAATGGTCTGTATCAAAAAGACCAGAAACAGAAAGTGTTGGGCATAGAGTGGAGAAAAGGAATCCCCTTACACTGTTGGTGGGAATACAAACTGGTCCTGTCCTAAGAAACTATGATGGAGGTTTCTCAAGAGGCTCAAAGTAGATCTACCATAGGTTCAGCAATTCCACTTGCAGGAATCCATTTGAAGGATGCAAAAATAGGAATTTGCAGGATATATGGACTTCTATGTTCACTTGAGCACTACTGACAATAGTCAAGTTACGAAAACAACCTAAGGGTCTAATAACAGATGAGAGGATGAATAGAATGTGGTATATTTACACAACTGACTTGGGATAAAATCACCAGTGTGTTTATCAGACCTGGATTCAAAATGCACTGAATGAAGGTGGGATAGCTGGAAAACCGAGTTCTACATCTCAAAAAGTGGCCCCCGTGACCACACACACAATGATTTTGGAGATGCATGAAGAGGAAACTCTTTAATTTTTCGCAATAAATCAGAGAGAAAAGTATGTTCACAAAAGCTGAAATGAAGCACTTTAAATTAGTATGAAATTTTACCTCTGCTTGTGGGATTCATATTTATGCAAAGCAGATCTTTCTTTCTTCTCTATTGATAAAACACTGTATATGAAAGCTGGCTCCAAAACATTCCACTTTCTTGCGTTGGGATGATGGGATTATAGCTGGCATTTGCCAACTACAGAAAAGGTCCGTGGACTCATAGTCTTTATTTGGCATTTACGGTGAATGCATGTTTATAATCGGTAGGGTTTTACCTGGAATGAACTTTTACCATTTCTGATCCACATTGTACTTCACACAGTGATTTCCTGAAGGGAAAATAATGATCTGTTCATCGAAGAAGACATTGTTGGCCACGTGGGCTCAAAACCCAAAACATGCAACGACTGAGCTACCACTGTCCATGTCCACGTGGTCGTCAGCCAGGAAGTTCCGTTTAACAGCAACTCAGAGGGGAGCATAGCCCCGCCCCTTTGCCGCCAGGCCCCGCCCACCGGCTCGCCCTGGACACGGCCCCGCCCCTTCACACCCATGCCCCCTCCCCCCAGGACCACCTCTTCTCCCTTTCCCTTTTGCTCCTTCGAAGCTTTCTGCTACTCCGGAGGGCCCCCAGGAACTGGTTCCCACCTTCCACTTCTTCTCTTTGGATCACCAGACAGCTCTTGTATGCCTGGGCACTACCCCTGCTGATCCCAGGCAACCCCGGAAACTGTCAAACGCCTGAGCGTTTCTATACCAACGACCAACCTTAAGTGTGAGACTGAAACCCAAAACGGAAGCACCGATGAAAGGCGCCCAGCCGCGATGTGGAGTTGATGGGTTCCAGTCCACGTGGATTCGAGGCTTGAAAGTGGGGGCTGCAGGCCCGCTGCCCGAGCGAGAGGCACCCTTTTTTTCCAGCTGCACGGGCCTCGGACTCCTCTGCTTGCTCGGACAGGCATTACTCCAGCTTGTTGCGAGATGGACACTCCCTAGCTCTTGGGTTTGGAGTCGCAGTCTGATGATTGATTCTGTAGTCACTGACAGAGGGTAGGTGTCTGCCGAGCTGGTGGGGCTGCGCACAGGAGAGGGGACCTTGCTCCTCCCGTGCTGAGGTTCAAACGAATCTTGCAGTTGCAGGATGCGATTTCCCGAGGGCTGCTGAAGCCAGGCCTTAGTGTTGTGCTAGAAGGGCCGAAGAAGGCTGTGAACTACTTGGTGAGCTCGGGGTGCACTCGCTATGGGGTGGGAGCCAGGCACTGTTGTGCTTAGGAGACTGAATTCTCCAAGAAAGATTACTCATTGCCAAGGTCAATTGTCTGGATATTAGCGTTTTGTCTCTCTGGGCTTGGGACAAACACGGGATTCTCTCTGCTTCCTTTTTTGTGAGCTCAGTGTCCGAATTTTCTAGAATGGCCTGAAGTACAGTTTGGCTTAATTCAAAAGGGATCTGGAATGTGTTGACCCAAGGCTTGATGTCGCCTTGGGTCCGGATTTGAAAATCAGTGGACCCCAGCCAACACCTCAGAATTAGGACCAGAAAGTGGTTGATCCAGAGGACTTCCACTTCCAGCGTGAGATGAGCTTGTATGTGTGCTCTCAAATGTTGGATAAGCTGGGGGTGGTTCTGTATTTTAGGGAATAGGGAGAACATGGCCGTAGTGAATTTCTATTTCTTAGAGGGTACCATGCATGCCTCTGGGAGTAAGAGGGAAAGCTTCTTTGGACTTATAGAACTCAGATTTTCCCTGGTTTAGAAAACAGCCTCTCATGGTTTACCAACTACAAATCAAAATCCTCTTGCTTTCATTATATATTTTTAAAGTTTTTGTTATTAAAAATTTGTTTGTGGAAAGTTCTTAGGGACTTTTTTTAGTGACAGAAGAGTTCATAATTGGCATTAGTTTGTTAAGTTAATGGATACTTTCAGTAGTCATTCTCTTAAACTAGAAATTTTCAGCACTATTATTCCTTAACCTTTTTATTTTATTTTATTTTTCTGGTCTGGTGTACTTTTTTTTTTTAATTTATTTATCTATATTTCACATCATTTCAATCCCTGGGTGTCACCCACCACCTCCCCCTCCCACCCGCTCCAGCTGGTCCCCATTCTCCTCTTGTGCAGTTTCATTTGGTTGACCATATATTAGTGAAACCATTTGGTTTCTGTCCCTTTCCATCTGGTTCGTTTCTGCTAGAATGATTTCTTCTAGGTACATCCAGGTTTCCATAAATTCATCAAATTTGTCGTTTTTAATTGCTGAGTAATATTCCATTGTGTATATGTACCACATTTTTTTCATCCAGTCATCTGTTTTGGGGCATTTAGGTTGCTTCCATGTCCTTGCAATTATAAATTGTGC
>PVHY01032865.1:0-11578 GCA_004024945.1 Uropsilus gracilis
GATGGCAGAGCCCCCAGTCTCATCCGGAGGGGGCACTGCAGAGGCTGAGTGTGGAAGCGACAGCAACAGCTTCCCTCTGCTGCTCCGTTTCCTTCGTTTCTGCTCTTTCCTTTTAGAGACACGCTGACCTCAGAGCGGGATGTGCTCAGCGCCACAGTAAAAGTGACCCGCAGGACAGCTTGGTGGGCCCCTGGGTGTGTGGGGGGGCTCCTCACCACTCTTCCTGGGACACCCACAATTCGCTCAGCAAGCTGGAGTACCGCGGCCTGAACTCCGCTGACACCCCAGAATTTTCAGATGAAACTAGTGCCCCAAAGAACTGGAAGCAGGATTCAAGCCGGGAATCTTCAGGGCGTGTCCACAGCAGCAGCATTCAGGTGAGCGAGCTAACCAGGCCTTATGCACCTCTTGCCCGTGGCTGCCGCCCTGTTCATGCAGAAGGTGCTAGGGCACGAGGCCCATCCGTAACCACGGGCACCTGGGTCAGCAAGCGCAGGCCCGTGCATGTGTAAGCGGGCTCACCTGCGCCCGGAGGCGGGCGAAAAGCGCGGCGGCACAGGCAATACCCCTGCCGCTGTGATTACAGAAGAGGTGAGAATGAGGACGCCAGCGAGAGCCCAGCCTCGGTGCAAAGATTTGTGGGGGCCTGAGAGGCTCAGCCGCCTGCCTGCTTCCCAGACCCCCTGCGGGGCCTTGGCTGCCCACCTGCTGGCCATACACCCGGCCCAGCCTCGTTGCCCAGTAGGCCTATGTACCTGGTTCCCTGAGAGCAGGAAAGCTGCGAAATCCACAGGGGGCTCCTGGACTCTCGCTACCACCTGCCCGAATCGCAGCTGACCTTTCAAGTGCCTGCTTGCCGTTCAAGCATCCACCACAGTCAAGAGGCGGAAACAACCCAATGTCCACCTGCGGGTGGGCATCCTGCAGGCCGTGTGGGCCGTCACGGCGGAATATTACTCAGCCATGAAAAGGAGCGAAGTGCTGCAGAGCCCACAACGTGCAGGAGCCCTAAGAACATGGTGCCGAGTGGAAAAAGCCAGACCAGTCAGCACAGATAGTGCCAGCTCCTCTCAGGGCCGGGGCCTAGAATCAGGGAATCCAGACAGGTGGGGGGGGGCTAGGGAGGGAGCTGCTCAGGCTTCCGGGCGAGTATGATGACTAAGCCCCAGTGACAGGTGGGGAGGGTCACACGTGAACGTGAAGTCACGGCAGATGCGATGTCCCGCGTGTCCAGCCGCAGTGAAAGCAGTGAAGCCAGGGCACAGGCTGCGGCATGGAGAGAGCCTTGGAAACCTTGAAGCGGCCCCTCTTTCTCCATGTGTCTGCCTGCCCAGCCATGCTTCCAGAGGATGCCCGGCACCTTGACTTAGGGGCGCACCCTCCCCCACACGCCCCATCTCCACGCCTCACGCCTGCCAAGACCCTCTTTCCCAGCGAGGCCTCGTTCGCAGGTGCTGGTGGGGAGGCCCTCGGCGCGCCTTCTGGGGGAGGCTACACACCTGCCCGCGGTGACTGCCCGGGGAAGTGAGCGCAGGGAGGGCCAGCGAGGCGGCCGGGGCAGAGCTGCCCAAGCGCAGACAAGGACAAGGCAGGTCCAGGTAGGAGCCAAGGAGCCCCCCTGCGCAGCCCAGGGGAGGGCCGGGCCGCCCTCCCCGGCAGCCTCCCTGGAGGAGGTGGTGTCTGCGCCGGTCTCGAGTTTGTGAAAAGGTGCCCTGAGGGCCGGCAGCTGCCCAGGTGGCTGGATGAGCCTTCAGCCCTAGGCGTCTGCAGCTGCCAGTCGGCCTGACCGACCGCAGGTGGCCGGCAGGGGTCACACAGTCACGAGGGCGGTGGCTTGTGAGTTGCACCTGCTCCCCACCCACAGGCCCAGGAGCAGCCCGGGCAGTGGACTGGGGCCCCAGGCCTAGGGCGAGTCCAGGCTCGGGAGGCTAGGCCAGCGGCCAGGAGCAGGAACGCAGCGAGAGACCCCGAGGTCCAATGCCAGGCCAGGAGTCAGCGGGCAGAGCCCTTGCCAGGGGGACAGCCGGGCGGCAGCCAGAACTACCCTAAACCCACGAGCCACGTGATCGATGCCTTTTAAACCCTCTGGATGCCCCGGGGGCGTGAGGAACACGCGCCTTGCTCGGAAGCCGGGAGGGCGGACATCAAACCCTCTTAGGCCTCTGCTCGGCCAAGTGTACCTCGCAAGGGCTAAGCCGGGGAGAGCCGGGCCCCTCCTCCCGGATGACCGTGGCTCGCGAGCGCAGGTGGGAGGGTGGCATCCGAGCACCACCAGCCACGGCTGCCCCTACGATGACTCCAAGAGGGACAGCTGCGGACCACGTCACCGATGGGGTGAGTGATGTCAGGCCGGGAAGACACGGTGGGGGTCCCCGCCGGCCGCCCCTGGGGAGCCAGGCGCTGGCCTTCAGCTCTGGGAGCCTGCCCCAGGCAGGTCCCCTCAAAGACCCAGCTGTTCACTGGCCAGGAGGGACCATCAGGCCAGGGCCTGACACTGCGCGGGCTCCGAAGGGGGTGGGCTCAGGTGGACGTGCGCGGTGATGGGGGGGCGGGCTCTGCAGGCTGGGCTCTCTCTGGGGTATGATAGAATGTTCTAGAATGAAATGTCTGAGTGTGATCACGGCTGCACAGCACATGAACGCTGAGACCACGGTGCTGCACCCATCTCGGCGCCTCGGGACAAGTGGTCCCAACAGCCTGGCCCAGAGTTTGGGCTGGCACAGGCTGGCACCCCGACCACCTGGCAGGGGGGCTGCCCCAAAATGGGGAGAAAGAGCCGCACTGGGGAATCCTGACACAGTGTCTCCCAGCCCCGGATGTAGGAGAAATGCTCCCCTTTCCACATCCATAGGTCCAGGGAGGGACGTGGGGGGGAGCTACAAACTCGGGACCCAGCAGCCAGCAGAGCTGGGAAGAAAGTCACCAGGCTGGATCCCCCAGAGGGAGAAGTCAGCTCAGCCCGCCCTTCCTGGAAGCCCCTCAGGGTCGAGGACCCCAGGGCTGGCACGAAGCAGGTTTACCAGTCCCGGTGCTGACGCAGCGGATCACACCCCAAGGCTGGGTCCGTGCGCCCTCTGCATGCCCTGGTGTCCCGAGGGGCTGTCTGGGTGGGAGTTCATGGTCTGACTCGATGAAGACAGGCTAAGCTCCAAGGAGAAGCGGGGCTGTCGCCGGTGGCTAATGGAGACCCCCCCAGGCTGCATTTCTGAGGTCGCTGTGCTTCCCGCTGGCTCCACAGCGGGCAAAAAGCCAGCAAGACAGGCATAGTAAAGGGACTTGTACGTGGGCTGGGGTGGTGCCGACCTGTGGCTGGAGGGTCACCCTCGGTGACAAAGGCACCAGTCTCAGGGGGTGCTGATAAGTGCGGCGAGCTGCGCCTGGGGCCGCGGGGTGCATGGGAGGTCTCTCCACCTTCCCCTCCATCTTGCTGTGAACCTGAAAATACCTTTAGAAACGGAGGGTGGAAAACAGGACAATAGCAGCAAACCCCATGGAACAGTTTATGGACGAGACACTCTCACCGCAGAAAACGAACCATTTTAAGGTGAAACTTCCGGAGCCGTTAGCGCGTCACACTTTTGCTCCAAACAGTCCCCGTGCGCCAAGCAGAGGCCCCCAGGCCCCCTGGGCACGTCCTGCCGTTGGCCCCAAGACAGTGCTCCCCTCGGCTGCCACCCGCCTCCCTCCGTGAGTCAGACCTCTCACGGGACCCGTTTTCCAACTTTTTATCTAGATTGAAATTCACTCAAAACACCTCCCTGGCCGCGAGCACACCTGTGGCTGCTCCTTGGAAATTTCTAGACTTCTGAAAACCCGCAGAGACAGCCGTCCGCAGCACCGCGCAGGGCTGAGTCAGCCGCTCGTGGCTGCTTCTGAGTCACCCCGGGAGCCCAGGCGCCAGCGTCAGATCACAGGAGGCGGCCGGGACACCCAGACCCGAGCCCCTTCGAGGGCGGGTTTCCCTCCAGACAGGGAAGGGCCGGTCCCGGGCCTCTCCCTCGGCTCCCACCCGGGCTTACTGGTTGACAGAACACGTGAGGGGGGTCACTTGCCAGAACGTCAGTAGCCACCCAGGCCAACGCAGATGCACGTACATGTGCAGACACACACACACGTGTGCACACACCAGTGCGAGCATGCCCAGCCTACCACACCTGGGCTCCTAGAACATATGCTTCCTCACCCGGGGCACAGCAGAATCCCACGACTCAAGCCTCCACGCCTCATCCATGTACCTGAGCCAGCATCTTCGGGGACAGAGAACCTAAGCCCACACCCCACCCCCACCCCATGTACTGAGTTCCTGGGGCTGCAGACCCACCACCTCTTATACCTGGACCCTCTGCCTCCCACCGCCTCGCTCCAACCTGAGTCCCAGGCATGCGCCCGGGAGCTTGCGAAGCTCAACTGGAGCCACGTTCCCAGGTGCAGCCGGCATCCGGCCAGCTCTGGCCACCGGCATCTGTCCCCAGCCCCTGGGGGTCCCCCAGCCGGGTGCACTTCTTACCGCACAGGCCACATGCGGTCAGGGGCGACCTGCTCAAGGGCCAATCAAAGACCAGCTCTCTGCTCACAGCTCTCCAAACACAGGACAAAGCCCACATTCCCATCCCATGGGACTTTCAAAGCTCCAGGATGCCGCCCCTCCACCCCTCACCCCTCCACCCCTCACCCCACCTCCCTGCGCTGACAGTCCCTACAAAACCCTCCCACCTCAGGGCCTTTGCACCTGCTCTTCCCACCGCCCTACTCTCGTCCATTCCTGGCTCCTCCTCCACATTTGGTCTCCTCAGTCCTCCCTGGGCCTCCCTGGAGGGAAGGGCCCCCCGAGTACTCAGATGCTGCCTCACAAGCTCACTGTCTCCTCCCGACATGTCTGTCCCATGGGGGCAGGCCTGGCCCGTCTGGTCCCCTCGGACCCCTTTGAGCTGTGCTTGGCACATCCGAGGAGATGAACGCGTGGCCAAATTAAGTGGCTCTCCACGGGCGGTGAGTGGCCCCCTCAGCAACTTGGGGTTACTGCTGGCACCCAGTGAGCAGAGGCCAGGAAGGCCCTAAGCAACCTGCACGGGCCAGCCCTGGACACGAAGGTCCGGCCCCACGTGCCGAGAGGGCCAGCCCCGGACATGGAACACGTGAATTTGACACCCCCAGATCCACAGTCGGTGGCTGCCCTGCAGCCAACACGGAGGGGCCTGACCCGTGTCCCCCCAGCCCCCAAATGCTATGTGGGTCACAGGTCAGCAGGAAATCTCCCCCCAGAGACTCTGTTGCGGGCATGGCTTATGCAAGCAAGTTCATGTTAACAAGAACTAGAAATAGGGGAAGTTCAGCGGCTGTCGATGTAAGGGATTAATCTCAAAGATGTAATTCTGCGCCCTCATCAAAGAGAACTGAAATTTCTCCAGTTCCCAGATTTTGTGGCTTATTTTCTTTGGTCATCACGGGCCTTCCGTAAAGCACCAGCTCTGCGGGGGCCTGCGTACGCGGCCTACTTCTAGATTTTTCAAACAGATTTCTGAGTATGGAGCGGGGTGGTTCCCTGGGAACAGGGGTCTGGAGGAGGGGCCTGCAGGTGTGCAGGCTTCTTGGAATCACAGCAAAGATCCCAAATTCCACTCAGTAGGTGCTGGAGCATGGGGGGGGGGGTGTACATATGTGTAAGATGAAGGGCTCGTGTGTGTGTGTGTGTGTGTGTGTGTGTGTGTGTGTGTTGTGTGTGAGACGAAGGGCTCTGGGCCTGTTTGGTTTCTGAGAATAACAAGCAGCCACCAAGGCACCATCGTCCCCCACTCCCCCCCTCAAGGTTGGAAGCCCATCATGGTAATTTCAGGAAAGCTCGAGTCCCTCAAACACTAAGTTACCTTACCCAGATCTAAACCCCAGGCAGTCTACGGCCATACCACCCTGAACGCGCCCGATTTCGTCTAAACCCCAGGCAGAGACAAAAGATCTGAACCACACAGTTCTCCAGGGACTAGCCTCCCTGGGGACAGTGGCCATGTCTGGGGACATTTTTGGTTGTCATAACTGGGGGGGAAAGGGGCTGCTAGACCATGCTCCAGGGCAGCCCCCAGCAGAGTAGTTCAGCCCGGCGTGCAACAGCGTGGACCCTGAGACCCTTGTCTGCCTGGCAACAGGGACACGGGGACATGTTCCCACACATGTCCCCAGGGACACACAGGCGGGAGGTCTCGGCCCCAGGCTCTGCCCACCCCGCTCAGCAGCCAGACCCCTGAACTTGGCGGGAGGCAGATGAGTGGGCTCCATCCTGCAGCTTGACAGCTGTGTGGCGCTGAAGAGCCACTCACCCCCACGGCTCCAGGTCTCACACCTCGTCTGTGTCACCTGCTCCCCAGGTTACAGAGCAGCTGAAGGAGGAGCCGCAGGACGTAAGCACGTCGTGCGGCACCTGCGGGGGCAAGCGCTAGGCCTGCTGGCTTTTTCTGACTCTCGTAACTTCCCCTGAGAGAAAAGCAGCAGCTGCATCTGGGGTCCACGCTGGGGAGCAGCTTGGGTCTCCCCAGGATTCCCGAGACACCAGGCCTGCCTCTGCTGGGCGGACAGGCCGGACTCCACAAGCTTCTGCCGAGGGCCTGCCTGGGCCTCCCTGATGCACGGACACGTGGGCCCTGGGGCCACAGGGCAGGCTTCTCATGGGGGTGCTCTCGGGCTGACCCGGACCAAGCAGACACCGGCCCAACCCCAGCAACCCACCAGCCCGGACACCCGAGACCGAAATCAGATCCACCAGCTCTGTCCTGGGAACGCGATGCAAACAGAAGCTAAGACGCGTCCTCCCCCCAGGCCGGGGATCGGGGCTATGGAAACAAAATTCTTGCCTTGAAATTTAAACCGCGCGACGGTACATAGTACGGGGGTTTACTTCCCCCTAAAGTCCCTGTTTGTCACGAATCCATTTTGGGGACGGTTGCCGGCAGCAACTGAAAATGTCCTTGTGTGTTTGGTGTGTTTGGTTATGAAAAGGTAACCCCGCTTTCTGCAGTTGAGACTCCGCCTTTGCAAGTGGGCTCTTCTCATCCGGTTCGAGGATTTGCTGCTTCCTGAACAAGGCCACCATGCCAGCTTAGGGCAGCCTGATGTCAGCTGTCTGTGCACTTAAATCACTTCTCGCGATAGATAAAAGTGCTCGCTGGGTAGAGAAATGCGTGTCTCAGGGTGCTTAGCCTAGCCACGAAAAAGCAAGAACTGCTTGATTATTAATCGTCCTTGGAGCCTTTTTTGAGACTAAGTCTTACTATGTTGCCTGGGATGGTCCTGATCCTGCGGACTCAAGTGATCCCCAGTCTCAGCCTCCCAGGTAGCTGGAATTACAGGCGCCCAACAATGTGCCTGGCTGCTTTTTTGAGACCAGGTCTCGCTATGTTGCCTGGAGTAGTCTCGAACCTACGAACTCAAGCACGATCCCAGGCCTCTTGCCTCCCAGTGCTTGCACTACAGGCATGCACCACCACGCTGGGCTCCTTGGAGTCTTTTTTTTTTTTGAGACTAGGTCTTGATACTTTGGCCCATGGAACCGCAGGCTCACGTTGCCTGGGGTACCACAGACTCAAGCAATCCCCAGCCTCAGCTTCCCAGGTAGCTGGGGTTACAGGCGTGCACCACCACACCCAGCTTTTTTTGGGGGGACTAGGTCTCGCACCGTTGCACCGAGTGGGACTCAAATCATGATCCCTAGCCCCAGCCGCTTCATAGGCTGAAGCTTACAGGCACGAGCCACCGTGCCCGGCCTCCTTAGAGTCTTAATTGCATTTATTTAAAAAAGCAGCACCCTCCATCATCAGACTGGTCTGCCTGGAGCAGTCACGCTGCATCACAGCCCTTTGAAAGTTGGACAAGGTAAAATATATTTTGTTTCCGGTAGACGCAAAAGATCATTCCCTGAATGAGCCAGTCCCAGAGTCAGGGCAAGTATGGCTAAAGTCGGATGAACCGGAACCCATGGCATCACCGTCTAGGAATGTATTTCATCTCTCTTTATTCCCATGAGCACTGCCTGGGCCTGAGGTCATCCTGCTTAAAGATAAACAATGGCCTGTGAAACAGGAAAGGAAAGGGAAAGGGAAAGAGAAGGGAGCGGGGAAAGGCATCCGCACCGCGCAGAGGGGACCGTCTTCGGGCAGGAACCCACTGGAGATCAACGCGGTGAAGATAAAACCTTGAAAACCTAAGGACACTTTCCACAGAGGGACAGACACAGAGAACACCCTGTTCCCATGAGCCTCCCCCAGCCCTGTCGGCAGAGACGGCACCAGAGTCACACAGTCAGACGACGGGTGCTGCTGATGCACCCGGATGAGGTGTCGGGTCTCGCTCGTTACAGACATTTGCCACCTCCTTTAGTTCTGCGATGGAGCTGTCAGCACCCCCACATTACAGAGGTGAAACAGGCTGCAGAAGGTGCCCTGATGTGGTCAGCATCACCGTGATGAAGAGTCCAGCGCTGCCCACGGTGGCCCCTGGCGCTGTCACTTCTGAGGACCACCCCCTGAACTGGTAAGCAGGCCTGGGGCCCTGCAAAATGGACTGTAGGGAAGACTGGTGGGCACCACTGGCGCTTCCCCGGGAGCCCAGCTTCGCTCCCAGAGAGCAGAGCTGAAGACTGGGGCGGCGGCGGCAGCTGGGCCGCTCGCATGCGCAGAGGGCACCGTCACCTTGCTGTCCAGGGAGGCAGGGTCCTCACTGAAAGCCCATGTGTGTCCGGGGAGGTGGTCTGCCAAGTCAAGCCCATAACTGCAGCTGGCCGGGGGTGGTGACGTCCAGGTTCAAAGCTGGGTCTGCATGGCCTGGAGGCCGAGGCCGCCGGAAGCCCTGTGTACTTGCAAAAGCAGGCCTCAAGGACGGCGTGGCTGAAACACAGCGACCATATGCCCAGCAGCTCCACTGCTGGCTTAAACGCCCAAGAGAGCTGCAGACACACGCTTGTCCAGGATGCTCAGAGTAGCATGATTCACATGGAGGAAACAAGCGAGATCCATGTCCTTGAACTTGTGAAGGAGCAACAGGGTGTTCCAGCCACACTCAGCTCCAACAGGAATGAAGATCAGAAAGGCCCACTCATACCCAAACCCTGGGAACATGCTAAGTGACAGACCAAAGGCCATAAGGTCCCACGTCCAGAGCAGGCAGATTCAGGGGACAGAGAGTAAGTCAGGGTGTCTGGGGGTGCGATGGAGGGTGGGAGGTGACTGCTTAATGGTGACAAGGTTCCCACTGGGGTGATGAAGCACGTCTGGAGCTAAGAGCGATGGTTACTCAACCTGGTGGCGATACGCAAAACCACAGTGAAATACATGCTTTCCAAGAGTGAATTTACGCTACGCGAGCTAGGTGTTCTAAACACACTATAATACCGAAAGCAAAGGCAGAACAGAAAGACATCAAACTGAAAAACTGTTGTACCTCAAAGGGCAGGACCCCTAGAATGAAAAGGCATGCTCAGCATGAGAGAAGATATTTGCAAGGCATCTATCATAGCAGTTCCTGTCCAGAATATATAAAGAGCACCGACCGCTCAACAACAAAATATGTCATATTCCACACAAAAAACTATTTTAAAAAGGACATGGATAAGCATTTCTCCAGAGATGCTATCCACATAGTCAACGAACAAATGAAAAGTTGCTCAGCATCACTAATCATGAGAGCAACGTCAATCCAAAACCACAGTGAGAAGCCACCTCAGAGGCATCCCGGATGGCTGACTAGCATAAAACAAAAGAACAAGTGCTGGCAAGGATGTAAAGAAATCAGATCCCTGCACATGGCTGAAGGGACCATGAAATGGAGCCACTGTTAGGAAAATAGATGGGAGTTCCTCAAAAAATTAAAAATAGAATTACCGTATGACCCAACAATTCAACTTCTGGGTATAGATCAAGAATTGAAAGTAGATCCTCAAAGAGACACTTGCACATCCATGTTCACTGCAGCATTAAATACATAAGCAACCTGAGAGTCCATCAACAGGTAAGTTGATGAACAAAAAATGGCCCATCCAGACAGTGGAATAGTATGCAGCCTTCAAAAGGAAGAGACTGTAACACCTACCACGGCACAGGTGAACCTTGAGGACATTCTATTAAATGAAATATGCTGGCCATAAGCGGACAAATACTATAGGATTCCACCGACATGAAGCATCTAGTGCTGCTAAACTTACAGAGCCAGAAGGCAAAGTGATGGTTGATGGGGAGGGGGAGGGAGAAGGGAAATGGGAAGCAGCAGCTTAAAAGGCAGAGTTTCAGAATTACAAGATACAAAGCTATGCAGGTGTGCTTCAGAAGAGCAGGAACATACAGAGCCCATCTGAAATGCACACTGCAAGAGGGCTAAGAATGGGCACCTCTATGCCGCGGTGTATTTTCTTCACGGTAAGAAAGTAAGAGGAAAAGGGACCCACAAGGAAAACGCCCAGGGACACACCAAGCGCAGCCAACAGTGCTCCACCTGCCCAGGTGTGCTGTGGAAGCGTCGCACCTCTGCTGGCCTTACCCAGAGCCTCTGCAACACCACCGCTCGCTGAGCTGGATGGCACCAGGTATCTGCCCCGGGGCTCAGCCAGCAGCTGCCACCCAGTGCGCCTGGGGTCAATATTTACCGAACAAATCGCGAACAGCCACAGTGTGAGGCCTGGCTGGTGCGGTCTCGCACTGCACAGGTGGCAGCAGGACAAGGCCAGGCGACCAAAACCACATCGCCAGCACGCAGCGCAGGAAGAGGCGGCCCGAGCCTGGCGCAGCCCTTCCATAATGCCGGCTCCCTCAAAGCCACCCTTTGAGTCCGTTTCCACCCCATCTCCACTCCCTGTCTGGGCCAGCTCGTTCATTCTCAGGACTTCAAAGCCGTCTCTATTTTCCTGAGCCTCCGTGTCTATAACAGGCGCTGCCTTAAATTCGCATTCCCTGGAACCCATCCCGTGGCTCTGGGAAGTAGGCCCGGGCTGGGCCTGGAAATCTGCATTGGGCACACCAGAGGATTCTGGGACCGGGGCGCTCACACACACATGCTGCCTCCCAGCCCCCTGGACACAGCCTGGGAGAGTCCTGAGCTCCTCGCCTCTCTTCCCAGCTGCCCACCAACCTGGGCACTAAACATTCCACCACAGCCCAGCAAGGATCACCTGGGCTCAGCGCCTCCTCCTCAGCAGTGCTCTTCACCTGGGCCACCAGGCCAGAGCCCGGGCACCTCCCGGATCCCCGCCCACACGCCACAGGGGACCCGCACCACCGCCGGCGGGCGCCGCCTCTCCTGTGGTACCACCCCGCCAGCAGCCTGCTCCAAGCTCCTGCCCCTCCCTGCTGTTCCGGTCACCTCAGGTCGCACTTCTGGAACTGCACTGTCCAACAGCGACAAGTGGCTACTTCAGCTACACTCATTCAAATGAAATGTCCATGCAGTGTCGCCGACCACACCGGCCACACAGCAGTGCCCAGCCGCCCGTGGCCGGTGCCTACCAGCCAGACAGACGGACACCGCACATCCTCATCCTGGTGGAACGTTCTAGAGGACAGCTCGGCTCCTGATCTTCAGGCTGCGGCCCCGGCCTCTGCTCCCC
>PVHY01032866.1:0-10001 GCA_004024945.1 Uropsilus gracilis
CAACAATTTGTGTTGCCTGTTCTTTGGATGTGGGCCATTCTTACTGGTGTAAGGTGGTATCTCATTGTGGTTTTGATTTGCATTTCCCTTATTACTAGCGATGTTGAGCAATTTTTCATGCGCCTGTTGGCCATTTGTATTTCCTCTTTGGAGAAGTGTCTTTTTAGTTCTTCTCCCCATTTTTTGATTGGGCTTTTTGCTTTGCATTTGTTTAGCTGTGTGAGTTCCTTGTGGATCTTCGTTATTAAACCCTTATCACTCATGTGGAGAGCAAAGATTTTTTCCCATTCGGTTGGGCATCTTTTAGTTTTTTCTGTTGTCTCTTTCTCTGTACAGAAGCTTTTTAGTTTGATGTAGTCCCATCTGTTTATGTTTTCCTTCATTTTTTGCCATCTGTGGATGTTTCCAGAAATAGATTTCTGAACTGTAGTTCATGGAGAATTTTGCCCAAGTTTTCCTCTATGTATGCTATGGTTTCAGGTCTGATCTCTAAGTCTCTTAACCATTTTGAGTTGATTTTTGTACATGGGTTAAGGGAATTTTCATGGTCTATTTTTTTGCATGTCTTAGTCCAATATTCCCAGCACCATCTATTGAAGAGGCTGTGTTTCTTCCAAGGTAGCTTTTTCACACCTTTGTCAAAAATTAGTTGACTATTTATGTGTGGTTTTATTTCAGGACTCTCAATTCTGTTCCATTGGTCTGATTGTCTGTTTTTGTACCAATACCAAGCTGTTTTAAGTATTATGGCTTTGTAGTATAGTTTGAGGTTTGGAATTGTGATACCTCAGTAGGAATTTTAATGAAAACAGGGTTAGTAACAAGTAGGAGAAATCATGACTTAACCTTTGTGGGTGATATGGATTTATATCCTTTTCTACTCCATGAAGTGTAAAATATAGATTGTTTCATCCATAAACATCAATGTACATGGAAGTTCGATAAAAATATATACTGCACCCTTTGGAGTGTGATAAATTCAGGGGCTTTCTCACTGAAAACACATCCTGTAGGCCTGAAATGCCTACATCAGCAGGAATATGAATGAAAAAAGCGTTAATAACAAGAGGGAGAAATCATGACTTAAGATCTGTGGGTGATAAGGATTTATTACCTTTTCTACCCCATGAAGTGTAAAACATAGAGAAATTTCATCTATGATCATCAAAGAACAGAGTAGTCACTGAAAGATATATACTGCACCCTTTGGAGTGTGATAAATTCAGGGGCTTTCTAGCTGAAAACACTGCCTGTTTCTCTCAAAGGCCTAAATAGCAGGAATTTGAAGGAAAATAAGGTTTTAATAAATGGGAGAAATCAAAACTTAAGATCTATGGGTGATAATGGAATTATATCATTCTCTACCACTGAAGTGTAAAACATAGAGAGATTACATCTATGATCATCAAAGTCCAGAAAAGTCACAGAAAAATATATAACACAATCTTAGGAGTCTGAGTGAATTCAGGATTTTTTTCCCTGAAAACACTGCTTTATGGCCAGACAGGCCTAAATAAGAAGAATTTGAAAGAAAGAAGTGTTAATAGCAAGTGAGAGAAATCATGAATTAAGATCTGTGGGTGGTATGGACTTACAAATTTTTCTACTCCATGAAGTGTAAAATAAAGAGAGATCTCATCTATAAACATCAACATATATGGAAGTTCCATAGATATATACTGCACACTTTGGAGTTTGATTGAACTCAAAAGGTTTCTCACTGAAAAGACAGCCTATTGGCCTTAAAGGCCTAAATCCATGAGAACTTGAATGAAAAAAGCGTTAATAACAAGTGGTCATAGAATGACTTAATATCTGTGGGTGATATGCACTTATATCCTTTTCTATCTCATGAAATGTAAAACATAGAATTCATCTATGATCATCAAAGTACAGAGATGTCATAGAAAGATATATAATGCACCCTTAGGAGTCTGATTGAATTCAGGAGATTTTACCCTGAAAACACTGCCTGCCTTATTCCCTGAAAGGCCTAAATAAGAGGAATTTGAATGAAAATGGGGTTAATAAAAAAATGGGAGAAATCATGAGTTAATATCTGTGATGATATGGACTTAAACCATTTTCTATCCATGAAGTGTAAAATATAGAGAGATTTCATCTGTAAACATCAATGTACAGGGATGTCCATAAAGATATATACTGCACCCTATGGAACATGATTATATTCACAAGGTTTCTCGCTGAAACACTGTCTGATGACCTGAAAGATATTATTCAGCAGGAATTTAAATGAAAAAAAGGTTATTAAAAAGTGGAAGCAATCATGACTTAAGATCTGTGGGTGATATGGACTTATATCCATTTCACCCCATGAAGTTAAAACATAGATTTCATCGATGATCATCAAAGTACAGAGAAGTTACAGAAAGATATATACTGCACCCTTTGGAATCTGATTGAATTCAGGAGGTTTCTCGCTGAAAACACTGCTGTTTAGCAGAAAAGTCCTAAATAGAAGGAATTTGAATTAAAAATGAGTTTTAACAAGTGGGTGAAATCATGACTTAAGATATGTGGGTGATATAGACATATATCCTTTTCTACCCCATGACGTGTAAAACATAGAGAGATTTCATCTATGATCATCAAAGTACAGAGAATTCACAGAAATACATATAATGCAATCTTAGGAGTCTGATTGAATTCAGGAGTTTTCTCCCTGAAAACATTGCTTTATGGCCTGAAATGACTAAATAAGAGGAATTTGAATAAAACAAAGGTTAATAACAACAGCGAAATATCATGAGTTAAGATCTGTAGGTGATAGGGATTGTATCCTTTTCTACTCAATGAAGTGTAAACATAGAGACATTTCATCCATAAACATCAACATAAAGGGAAGTACCATAAAAATATATTCTGCACCCTTTTAAGTGTGAATAAATTCAGAAGGTTTCTCGCTGAAAACACTGCCGGTTGGTTTTAATCATACTTAAGATCTGTGGGTGATTGGACTTATATCCATTTCCACACCATGGAGTGTAAAAGATACATTTCATCTATGATCATCAAAGTACAGAGAAGTTACAGAGAGATATATACTGCACCCTTTGGAATCTGATTGAATTCATGAGGTTTCTCACTGAAAACAATGCCTGTTGCACTGACAGGCTTAAACCAGCAGAAATTTGAATGAAAAAAGGGTTAATAACAAGTGGGAGAAATCATGACTTAAGATCTATGGGTGATATGGACTATAACCTTTTCTACTACATGAAGTGTAAAACATACATTTCATCTATGATCATCAAAGTGCAGAGAAGTCACAGAAGATATATACTGCACCCTTTGGATTCTGATTGAATTCAGTTTTCTCACTGAAAAACTGCCTTATGGCCTGAAAAGCCTATATGAGAGGATTTTAAATGAAAGAAGGCTTAATAACAAGTGGAAGAATTCATGACGTAGATCTGTGGGTGATATGGACTTATAGCCTTTTCTAACCCATGAAGTGTAAAACATAGAGATTTCATTTATGATCATCAAAGTCCAGAGAAGTCACAGAAAGATATAATGCAATCTTAGGTGTCTGAATGAATTCAGGAGTTTTCTCCCTGAAAACACTGCTTTATGACCTAAAAGGCCTGAATAAGAGGAATTTCAATGAAAGAAGGGTAATAGCAAGTGGGAGAAATCATGAGTTACGATATGTGGGTGATATGGACAATATCCATTTCTACTCCATTAAGTGTAAAACAGAGAGATTTCACCTAAAACTTCAATGTAAAGGGAAGTTCCATATATATATATATTCATATATATATATATATATATGAATATATATATATATATATATTGCAAACTTTGGAGTCCGATTGAATTCAGGAGGTTTATAGGAAAATACACAGCCTGTTGGCCTGAAAGGCCTAAGTCAGCCGGATTGAATGAAAAAAGGGTTAATAACATGGGAGAAATGATGACTTAAGATCTTTGATGATATAGACTTATATCCTATTTTTACTCCATTAAGTGTAAAAAATAGAGAGATTTGATATATGATCATGAAAGCACAGAGAAGTCACAAAAGATATATAATTCAATCTTAGGTGTCTGAATAAATTCAGGAGTTTTCTCCCTGAAAAGATTGCTTTATGGCCAGAAAGGCCTAAATAAGAGGAATTTGAATGAAAGAAGCATTAATAGCATGTGGGAGAAATCATGAGTTACGATCTAGGGTGATATGGACTTATATCCTTTTCTACTCCATGATGTGTAAAACATAGAGTGATTTCATCAATAAACATCAACGTACAGGGTAGTTCCAAAAAATATGTACTGTACTTTTTGAGCGTGAATGAATTCAAAAGGTTTCTCAATGAAAACACAACCTGTTGGCCTGAAAGTCCTAAATCAGCAGAAATTTGATGATAAAATGGTTAATAACAAATGGGAGAAATCATGACTTAATATCAGTTGGTGATATGGACTTATATCCTTTTCTACCCCATGAAGTGTAAAACATAGAGAATTTTCATCTATGATCATCAAAGTACAGAGGAGTCACAGAAAGAAATATACTGCACCCTTGGGAGTCTGGTTGAATTCATGAGGCTTCTCGCTGAAAATAATTCCTGTTGGACTGAAAAGCCTAAATCAGCAGGAATTTTAATAAAAAAAGGTGTAATAACAAGTTGGAGAAACCATGACTTAAGATCTGTGGTGATATATACTTATATCATTTTCTAACCCATGAAGTGTAAAACATAGAGAGATTTCATCTATGATCACAAAAGTACAGAGAAGTCACATAAAGATATATAATGCATTCTTAGGTGTCTAATTGAATTAAGAAGATTTCTCCCTGAAATCATTGCTTTATTGCCAGAAAGGCCTATATAAGATGAATTTGAATGAAAGAAGGGTTAATAGCAAGTGGGAGAAATCATGAGTTATGATCTGTGGGTGATATGGACTTATATCATTTTCTACCACAGGAGGTTGAAACATAGAGAGATCTAATTTATGATCATAAAAGAACAGAATAGTCACAAAAAGATATTTACTGCATCCTTTAGATCTGATTGAATTCAGGACGTTTCTCACTGTAAAAACTGCGTGTTGGCCTGATAGGCCTAAATAACAGGAGTTTGAATGAAAAAAGTGATATAACAAGTGGGACCAATCATGACTTAAGATCTGTGGGTTATATGGACATATATCATTTTCTAACCTATGAAGTGTAAGACAGAGTGATTTCATCCTTGATCATCAAAGTACGGAGAAGTCACAGGAGGATATATAATACAAACTTAGGATTCTGATTGAATTCAGGATTTTTCTCCTGAGAACCCTGCTTTATGTGCTGAAAGGCCTAAATAAGAGGAATTTGTTTGAAAGAATGGTTAATAACAAGTGGGAGAAAACATGAGTTAAGAACTGTGGGTCATAAGGACTTATATCCTTTTCTACTCCATAAAGTGTAAAACATAGATTTCATCTATGATCATCGAAGAACAGAGACGTCACATAACAATATACAATGCAAACATAGGAGTCTGATTGAATTCAGGTGTTTTCTCATGATAACAATGCTTTATGGCCTGAAAGGCTTAAATAAGAGGAATTTGAATGAAAGCAGGGTTTATAACAAGTGGGAGAAATTATGTATTATGATGTCACACAGAAAGATATATACTGCACCCTTTGGAGTCTGATTGAATTCATTTTTCTTGCTGAAAACACTGCCTGCTTTCTGAAAGGCCTTTAACCAGCAGGGATTTGAATAAAAAACGGTTAATAAAAGTGGGAGAAATCATGACTTAAGCCCTGTGGGTGTTATGGACTTATATCATTTTCTACCACATCAGGTGAAAAACATAGAGAGATTTCTTCTGTGATCATCAAAGAACAGAGTAGTCACAGAAGGTTATATACTGCATCCTTGGAGTCTGATTGTATTCATGAGGATTCTCGCTGAAAACACTTACTTTGGCCTGAAAGGCATAAATAGCAGGAATTTGAATGAAAGCAGGGTTGATAACAAGTGGGAGAAATTATGAGTGATGATCTGTGGCTGATATGGACACACATACTTTTCTACTTCATGAAGTGTAAAACATAGAGAGATTTCATCTATAAATATCAAAGTACAGGTAGTTCCATAAACATATATACGCACGCTTTGGAGTGTGATTGAATTCACAAGGTTTCTCACTGAAAACACTGCCTGATGGCTGACAGGCCTAAACCAGCAGGAATTTGAAGGAAAAAAGTGTTAATAATAGGTGGGAGAAAAAATGACTTAAGATCTTGGGTGATATGTAGTTATATCCGTTTCTACTTCATGAAGTGTAAAACATAGATTTCACGTATGATCATGAAAGAATAGAAAACTCACAAAATGATATATAATTCACCATTAGGCGTCTGATTGATTTCAGGAGATTTCTCCCTGAAACACTTACTTATGGCCTGAAAGGCCTAAATAGAAGAATTTGAAGGAAAGAAGGGTTATTAACAAGTGGGAGAAATTATGAGTTAATACCTGTGGTGATATAGACATATATCCTTTTCAATCCATGATTTGTAAAACTAGAGAGATATCATCTATAAACATCAACGTACAGGGAAGTTTCATAAAGAAATATTCTGCATTCTTTGGAGTGTGATGGAATTCACAAGGTTTCTCGCTGAATACACTGTCCTTTGTACTGAAAGGCCTAAATCAGCACGAATTTCAATGAAAAAAGGGTTAATATCAAGAGGAGATATCATGACTTAAGACTGTGGGTGAAATGGACTTTTATTCATTTAAACTCCATGAAGTGTAAAACATAGAGAGATTTCATCCATAAATAGCAATGTACAGGGAAGTTCCATAATTACATACATTGCACCCTTTGGAGTTTTACTGAATTCACAAGGTTTCTCATTGAAAACACTGCCTGATGGCCTAAAAGGCCTAAATCAGCAGGAAATTGAATGATAAAAGGGTTAATATCCTTTTCTACTGCATGAAGTATAAAAGATAAATTTCATATCTGATCATCAAAGTACAGACAAGTCACAGAAGATATATAATGCAATCTTAGGTGTCTGATTGAATGCAGGAGTTTTGTCCCTGAAAACACTGTTTTATGGCCAGAAAGGCCTAAATAAGAGGATTTTGAATGAAAGAAGGGTTAATAGCAAGTAGGAGAAATCACGAGTTACGATCTGTGGGTGATATGGACTCAAATCCTTTTCTACCACATGATGTGTAAAACAGATGTGTTTCATCAGTAAACATCAATGTACAGGAAAGTTCAATAAAAATATATACTGCAATTTATGGAGTGTGATTGATTCAAAAGGTTTCTCGCTGAAAACACTGCCTGTTGGCCTGAAAGGCCTAAATCAGCAGGAATTTGAATGAAAAAGGGGTTAATTGCAAGTGGGGGAGCTTAACAGTCCCTACCCCAAAGTCTGGAGAACAGACTGAGGCTCTTGCGGAAAAAAGAGTCACCTGCAAAGGGGACTCTGACACTGCTGAGAGGAGCAGCTAGCCCACCAGCACCTGCAGGAGGAGACAACGCAGGACAGGTAGGCTACCCTACCGAGAGCTGCCTGTGGCATCTCCCGGTTGTCACGGAAACAGCCTGGGAGGCAGGCAGACCGGTCATTTGCATCTGTATGGACCCTGGCTCTTCAGCCTAACTTTAGCTCAGACTGAGTTGCTAAAGGGTGTGGAAAGGAACTCACCTGGAGCTTAACAGTACCTACCCCAAAGCCCAAAATCGCCTGCACTGCTACATGGCACTGGCGCAAACTCAGAAAACAAGGACATTCACTAACAAAAGCACATAGGCAGCATTAAATACAACTGCATAGGCTTCAACATATCTACTACTAGAGCGGTAGTCACCCAATACGTGGAGCAGATCTGAAAGGAAAACACAGGAAAAAGGAAGAACACAGACACTCAAGCAAGCCCTAAGAAAAATGACTCACCACCTAAGGACAAACAATTTGAAAAAACCAACATGGATGACATCGAAGAAATGCTCCATATGTCAGACAAAGAATTCAGAATCAACATGATAAAAGCACTCAAAGTGGCCAAGGAAGAGGGGGAACAAAGGGAAAGCAAAAGAAGAGAAGCTCTCAATGAATTAAGAGAAGTAGCAGAAAAATATAAAAAAGAATGCAGCAAAATGAACAATATCATCCACTAACAGAAAAACGAAATCAAAACCCTAAATAAGAAACTGCAGGAGATGCAAGGCATAAGAGGAACAACAGAAGAACTCAAAAAAGGAGGGAAGAATCAGGAAAGCAGACTAGAAGAAATAGATGAAAGAATCAGCACACTAGAGGATATAGAAATAGAAAGAATGAAGAAAGAAAAAGAGAGAGAAAAGCAAAGTAAGAAAAGAGAAGAAATAATCAGAGATCTCTCAGATACCCTAAAGAAAACAAATATAAGAGTAATCGGAATACCAGAAGGTGAAGAGAAAGAAATAGGACCTGAAAGGCTCTTCAATGAAATAATGAAGGAAAACTTCCCAAACCTGAAGAAAGAAATGCAATTAGACATACAAGAAGCAAAAAGGACACCAAACTACTTTAATGAAAGAAGAAACACAGCAATACACATCATAGTAAAACTTACAAAATCTAAAGATAAGGAGAAAACCATGAGAATAACAAGAGAGAGGAAACAGATAACATACAAAGGAATACCGATCCGACTGACTTCAGATTTCTCAGAAGGGACACTCCAAGCAAGGAGAGAATGGCACCACATCTTTAAAACACTCCAAGACAAAAACTGCCAACCAAGAATACTCTATCCAGCAAAGCTGTCCTTCCTTTATGAAGGATAAACCAGAACGTTCCCAGACAAACAAAGCCTCCAGAAATTTGCTACCACCAAACTGCCTCTCCAAGAACTCCTGAAAGAAGCCCTAAGATCGAAACCCACAGAAGAATAAAAAGAGGGAACAATAAAAAGAAAAGAAAAAAAAATCTAAAACAAACCCCAAATGACCACCAGGAACCAATTGTTAGACCCTCAAACATCAATAATTACTCTAAATGTCAATGGGCTAAACTCAATAATCAAAAGACACAGGGGTGCAGAATGGATTAAAAGACAGAACCCAACATTCTGCTGCCTCCAAGAAACGCATCTGACCCCAAAAGACAAACACAGATTGAAGATAAAAGATGGAAAAAAATTCTACAAGCAAACGGCCCCCCATTAAAATTCTACAAGCAAACGGCCCCCCATTAAACGGCTACCCCCATTAGGAGTAGCCATCCTAATAACAGACAAAGCAGATTTCAAAAGAAAAAAATAACGAAGGACAAAGATGGCCACTACCTAATGGTTCAAGGGACAACAAACTAAAAAGATGTAAAAATTATCAACATATACTCACCAAACGAGGGAGCACCAAGATTTATAAGACAGTTACTAAGAGAGCTGAAAACAAATATAGATGAAAACACATATGTAGTAGGAGACTTCAACACCCCATTCGCAAAAAAGGACAGATCAAAAAAACAAAAACTACACAAGGACACAAAAGCCTTAAAAGAAGACCTAGATAATATGGGCCTAATAGATACCTGCAGGATGCTACACCCACAAGGAACAGAATACATCTTCTTCTCAAATGCACATGGATCATTTTCTAAAATTGACCACATATTAGGTCACAAGGCAAACATGAATAAATACACAAAGATTAAAATAATACCAAATTTTTTTTCAGACCATAAGGGCATCAAACTAGAAATCAACAATGAAAAGGAAACAAGAAGAGCACTTAACACTTGGCGACTGAACAACATACTTCTAAAGGAAGAATGGGTAACTGAAGAAATCAAAGAAGAAATTAAAACTTACTTTGAAACAAATGACAAAGAAGACACTGCATTCCAAAATGTCTGGGATGCGGCAAAAGCATATCTAAGAGGAAGGTTCATAGCAATACAGGCCCATATCAAAAAGCAAGAAAATAATCAAAAAAACAACCTAATCTACCAACTTG
>PVHY01032867.1:0-11556 GCA_004024945.1 Uropsilus gracilis
ATATATTATTATGACATTCTGATTGAATGTTTGCTTGTACTCACACCTTAAGTACATTTCTATAGTCTTTGGAATAGCATTCCTGCTGAGCTTGCAGATGAGTAAGGAGCGAGAAGAGGCCTGGCAAAATCCCCAAGGCCATAGGCAAAGGAAGCATGGAACATCCCCTCTCAGATGCTGCCTCTGCCTTTCCCACATCAGTATGCTGTTGGGGATAATAGAGAGAGGTGGAGATGGGTCAGTTTCACCAGAATAGCTAAAATTCTAGTTCGAAAACTTGGTGACTCATTAGGCCCAAGGGGCATTGACAGCATGACCCCATCAGGAGGACAGATCCTAAGAAACATGGTCCCAAAGAGGGAAACCTGCTACCAGCCCTGGCCGGAATGTGAGGCAGATGTGGGTAGTGGGGCATCTGCAGAAGACAGGAAAGTTGGGGATCGTTCTGACATGATTTCCTGATTTGTGTCTGGTTATATGCCTCTCTGCAGGGATACACACACACACATACACACACACACACACACACACCAGTGGAGGGAGGGGTAAAAGGCAGTAGATAATGAGGCAAAGACTGGTTCCAAGCATGGGATCTCAACAGAAATTGATAGCAGCCTTCAGTTCAACGTGCTCCCCCCTAAAAAGATGGCTCCATCCCCCTCACCTACATCCTCCTCTCTAAATAAGAAAAAGATGGGCAGCTCTCCTCCCAAAACTGCCCACCCATGCATAGCAAACCTTTCCCTTTGCAAAACAGCAGCTCTATCTGCCCACTTATGTCTGTGCAAGTGCTGTCTTCTTCCCTTCTTTTCCTATCAAACCTGGTCTCTTTGGATAAAAGAGAAAATGACATGGAAACTCTTCCACCTGGGTAGGCAGCTCTAGGGGGTCTTTGGCCCTTGGCTGCTTCTATCACTTTAATAACTGCCCACCCTCAAGTATGTTTGGTGAAACCAGATGTCTATTTGATCACACATAGTCCCAATTGTTGACGACAATGCTTAGCATAAATGAGGTTTCAATAAATGAGGTTTCAATAGCTGCTTCCTCAGTAACAAACTAAATCCTTATCTTCTTTCCTTGAAATAAAAACAAAGAATTTTTTTATGACCACTCGGTTTCTCCATCATTTTACTTGCTATTCCAATGAGACTGTAAACATTATTTTGTGGTTTCCATATACATGATATTTGAGTAAAAAAAACTACTTCCAAAGTGGTATACATCTTCTCTAGAAAAAGATAACATTTTCATCACATCAGTTAACACCTGGGTGATGGTATGAAAAGCAGGGTTCCAGCAACTTTACTGACCATGCCATTCAATTGTGATCAAAGCCACACCTTCACCAGACCCATGTTAATGCTCTGCTCTTCACTGCCTTACTCAAATGTGACTTGAATGACAAATGGATGAAGAAAATTCCACAATGTATTGACTTCATTATACAAATGTTACTGTCATTATATAGTTTGAGAAATGTATGCATTTTATATTGAAGAAAGAACTGAAAATTGAGAATGTTCCTTAAATCAGTGTCTTCCAATAAGTAAACCTTGAAGTGACTGCTCTGAATAACTACTGTTTTTCATGACCTAACTTGCCTTGCTACCAAAAAGTTCCTTGATGCTTGGGGCTTCTATTAAAGCATCTGCACCCGCAGTCGGCTACATTTTCTAGTCTATATTTATAAACAGAATTCATCTTTGATTAGATTATGAGCAATGAGCTAGAAAATCTATCACTCAGTCTAACAGGTTAACACATGAGAAGGTCTTACTCTGAAATAAAACCAGGTTGGAATTGTATTCCCCAGATTGGAATTGGTTGAATAACCCTTGCAAATCACTAAACTCACCAAGCCTCACTTTTCTCATCTGTAAAATGTACATAATACTTGAACCTTACTTTATAAGTTTGTTGGGAGGACTGGATACATATAGGCTTCCAGAGCTTTTCTACCAATCACTCCAAGGAATACAGAAGTCCACGAGAGACAGTGAGTGACAAGAAAAGCCTGTGTTGAACAGGCCTCAGCTCCTCCCAGTTGAGCTCTCTTGTGTTGCTCTGACTTAATGACGTGAGCGTACAAGTCATCTCACTCAGTTTGAAGTTTCCTGTCAAAATTAGTTTTTGCCAAAAGAGAGCATTAGAGAAAATTATCCTTTTCATTAAAACAGAAAAGTTCAGGCAGTGTCCAGCCCACTTATGATTCAATGTACCCAATTCAGAATTCACCTTATGCAAACGTTAGACTACATACACATGACTTATTTTACCTGATTTGGCCTTGAGTCCTGGATCAAATTAGAATAGAGCTGTCAGAGGAAAGTGGTGAAGCATAAACACTCCTCTGGATTTATAGCTGTGTGGACTTAGTTGCAAAATTTTAGTATAGGATCCAGCTTGGTTGTCTAAGCCATGGGTACAGAGTCTCTGAGGAAGAAGCAGGCTAACATGAATCAGACCTGAAGATAATACTAGAATTTCTTTGGGTGAAGGAGTGAGACAGATGCTTCCAGAGAAGGAAGAAGGAGAGAAAAAGTAGATTCTAATAATAATCAGTCAGTAATATGACTGAAAATTAGATTGGAAAGAAAGGAAAACCCCATTATTCCAGCTCCTACTATGAGCTGGACGGTACTATGTGGCTTTACAATCATTAGTCCCTAGCTGCCGTCAGCCTTCTCAGTGAACGCTCAGTTCAGGAAGGATCACAGGCCTGTAAGGGGCAGATCTCGTCATGCTCAGGGCTGTCTCTCCCCGTCAGCCACTCTGGAGCTGCTGCTCTTAACCTCAGATACCTGGACTGAAGGCTGAACTCCAGGGACAAAGTCCCAGCCCAGGAATTGTTCTTATCCCACCCATCCATACCCCCCACCCCCACCCCGACCCCCAACTACACTTGGATCCCTTAGCAGAGGGAACAGCTGCTTTAAGGTGTTCCTGATTTCTCCACCTCCCCAGACTTGCTGCAGGGAGCACAGTTCACAGGTAAGCTCTGCTTACCCATGAAAAGCAGCGGAGTCAGTCAGAGACTGGCTAACAACCCCTGGTCAGTGCTGGGTGTATGCAAGATGGCCCTGTGACTGCTTCACTCTTAAATACATCTACAGTCGCTTTTAAATTTGTGTTTGGGGTCCCCTTTTCTTCCTCCTTGTGACATACTGCCCCCAGGGGTCTCTGCAGCAAAGACTAAACAAACACCAGTACCACTCAACCTACTGATAGCAACTCTCCCCAAACCTCAGTCACCAAAATTACTCACTCATTCTATCTCTTCTATCATTACTTCTCTCTCAGAGACAGATGACTGAGGTTCACGCAGGCAATTCACTCAGGGTGAACTGCTTTAAGTCAGGAGACACAGGCCTCTCAAAAATGTGGCTGGAGGGAGGGAAGACTCAAGAAGATCTCCTTCTATTTATGGAGGCCAACTGCATCCTTTATCACGATGAGACCAGGGAGAGGAGACTCCCCAGGATGACCATAATATGTGCTGTTAATTAGCGCACATTAATGGCAATTTGTACTGGGAACACATCTTTCATGCCAGATCCCTGGGGCTTTTCATAAAGCCGCTTTACTTTCACTTTTTAGACACTATTGCCATCTGGTGGCTAAATTCAATATTGCAGCTAAATGATTCCACAAAGTTGAAACAGCTTTGTGATAATTCACTCATCCAAGAAGTACATTTTGAACCCCTATATCTCAGATATTTACACACAAAAACAAGCTGCTAATAATAAAAAGTCTAGGCATGCTGTTTTAATTATTATTTAATACGCTTTAAACCTCAATAGTCAGGTTTGCATTGCCAGGCTGAAAGACACATTGAAAGACCCTCTAGTTGACTAACAGCCCTCTGCTCCACGACAAGTACTTAACATGTTCTCAGTAGAGTGTGAGACAGCTGAGAAAGAGAATGGAATATATACTTTACATACAAAAACTTACCATAATAATTAATGCCCAACAGAGAAAAAAGTTCAAAAATAAAATCATATTTAGTCCTTTAATCCTATCACACAGATTTAACTGTGCCAATAAACATTTTCATATAACGCTTACCTGTTTTATGAATATGTTACAAAGATAGTATCATAATATGCAGGTTGCTTTTACATTTTCTTTCTTTTTTTTTTTTAAAGAACAGTAATACCTCTTTTTCATTCATGCTATTTTCCCAGAGAATCGAACAATATTTGGCACACAGTGGGTTCTCTAAAAGTAGTTGTTAAATAAATGAATGTGATAAACAACTTGAATCATTGATTTTAATGCCTTATAATGCTCTGTTTGGGGGATAACTCATTTAATTGATCTACTCCTCTGGCATTATGATTCTTTTTATTCTAACAGAATTATAATAAGCAAAGGTAGTGCAGGTATGTGAGTTTTTACTAGATAGTCATCAGGAATGCAGACTATCAGTCAACCTTGTGATTATGAGACAATCAGCAGTAGTGTGATGCTGCTTTCTAAAAAAAAAAGTAAAGGTTCTGATGTAAAGGCTACTGTTCTTATGCAAATTTTACCCACCAAAGACACCAAAGTGACAACACCTTCCTCAGAATTTTAGTCCATGAGCCTCACATATCTGTAAATTATTATTATCCAGTGAAATTTTAGAACTAGGGATACCAGGGTTCCTGTCCCCAGCGACTGACCTAATTGGACACAGAGGGTTCTCACCCACATGTAGTTTCCAGAACTGCTAGATTATATTAATGTACAGTCAACTATAGAGAAACTCTACTTTGAATGGTGTTACCCACAGAATTCATGCCCAGAGACCTTACTAGAAGAGAGAGAGCAGTCAATTCAAAAGCCTCCTCAAAAAACCTGGACAAAACCTTTCATGAGTGACAATTCGGAAATCCATTTTTGGCCACATCTATAGATGGCAAAAAAATGAAGGAAATATAAACAGCTGGGACTACATCAAACTAAAAAGCTTCTGTACAGCAAAAGAGACAACAGAAAAAACAAAAGAATCCTAACCAAGTGGGAAAAAAGTTTTGCCCTGCAGAAAGTGATAAGGGTCTGATAATAAAGATACACAAAGAACTCACACAAAACAAAAACAAAGCAAAAAAACCCAGTTAAAAGTGGGGAGAAGATCTAAAAAGATACTTCTCCAAAGAGGAAGTCCAAATGGCCAACAGGCACATGAAAAACTGTTCAACATCATTAACAGTAAAGGAAATGCAAATCAAAGCCACAATGAGATACCACCTTACACCAGTAAGAATGACCCACATCCAAAAAACAGACAACAACAAGTGCTGGCATGGATGTGGAGAGAAATGAACACTTTTACACTGCTGGTGGGAGTGTAAATTGGTCTAGCCACTATAGAAAACTGTGTGGAGGACCCTCAAACTAGTGAAAATGGGGCCCATTTGACCCAGCAATTGCTCTTCTAGGAATCTACTCAAAGGAAACCTCAATGTGGGTACAAAAGGACACCTGTACTTGGATGTTTATTGCAGCACTATTTATAATTGCAAGGACCTGGAAACAACCCAAATGCCCCAAGATAGATGACTGGATGAAAAAGATGTGGTATACATACACAATGGAGTATTCTACATCAATTTAAAAAATGACAAATTTGATGATTTTTGGTAACATGGATGTACCTAGAAGAAATCATATTGGCAGAAACAAGTCAGAAGAAAAAAGACAAAAACCAAATGGTTTCACTAATATATGGACAACCAAACAAAAGTACGCAACTGGGGGCAACTGGGGGAGGAGACCAGCTGGAGTGGCCAGGGAGGGGAGGTGGTGGGTGACCTCCAGGGATTACAATGATGTGAAATATATATATATTATATATATTATATATATATATAATATATATATTATCTTTTAAAAAAATTAAAATAAAATAAAATAAAATAAAAGCCTGCTCAAGATGAACAAAACACATGGTGTTCCCTGCCCTCCACTCCTCACCCCTGCCTCAGCTCATTGCTACAAGCTCTGCATTTTCAGGCTACTTGGAACTCCTCAAAACTATTTCAGGGAGTTATCCACAGCAGCAATGCAAGTGGAGAAATTATCTACTGGACAGTTTGCCAATACCACCATGACTTTAGAGACATCAATCATAACCCAGTTTATAAAAGATACACACCAAGTTTGCATCTCTCCATTGTCAAGTGGTAAACTCAGGCCTCATCTTCTAATTCAACATGAGTATTAAAATAAACTTCAATTATAAAGCAGAAGGAGATTAACTTGAGAACTACATACATATTCTGTGATTGGTTTAGCACCTTTGGCAATTTATGAGTGAGTTTCTCCTTCAGATTCATTAGACATATTGATCCCATATTCCCTTGACAGTTCTCTTCATTTGATTACTGTTTCTCTCATTTCATATCACCGGACTTCTGAGCAGCCCTTTCTGAATTGAGCAAATCCAGATCACATACCCTTCACTCCATCCCAAAGGAGAATCAGGTGCTTCCCATAGGACCAAAATGCCAGACAGTCCCAGGGGATGAAAAGGAGATAAGGGCTCTGATTGTAGTCTCAGCTCCCTGGAAGGTTCTTGCTAAAAATAAGGGTAAATAACAAAGAAACATTCTTCAGTGCCAAAAACAGTTCTAAACATGTATCTTTGGGGAATAAAAGGTCTTATTTTCAAAACTCCAGCGAACTGACAGGTTCTTGTATCTTTTTCTTCCCACACAATTAGTTTTGATCTATGTAGTTCTTTCTCATCTTTTATGCCTCACCTCTGTGTTTTTTGGTGGGCCAGGAGGGTCTCTAGAGAACGGGAAAGGTCAGTTTTCCCTATCTATCTGCTATGTGCTAAGGGCAGAATTCAAAGAAGAATGGGCAAAAGTTCAACTGATGCCTTCTCACCATTGAAATATAAGCTCCCAATCTACCTGTCTGAGCATTTTGCTGTTACAGTGAATTCCACAAAACTCAGTCTATTGAGTCAGCAGCAAAAATGAAAAAAATCAGATTCAATTACAGGTTCTCAAAGTGAAATGATCTCATACATTCTTCTTAAAGGAGACATTTCTTAAAAATAACACCAAATTGGACTGAATAATAAATGGTGGTCATTGCCACCTTATTCTGTGTCCTCTTGTTATATAGTCAACACAGAAAACAACTCAAAAATTTCTCCTTCTGATAACATTTTCCCATTGTATTAAATATGTCTAATCTCTCCCATGTTGAAAAATAAAGCCTCTTTTCCACATCCCCTTACTCCTCTACCTCAACACACACACACACACACACACACACACACATTCACAATAGGACTCTAGTAACACTATACAGGGTCAAGGACAGTGCCCAGGTAGAGTCTGTAGGTTCTCACCCATATGCTTAATTCAAGATCACTCAGTCTCAGGGAACAATGGATTTCTTTAACAGACATGGGAAACAAAGAGCTATAAGGCCAAAGTGGCTGACTATCTCACTCCCAATGGTGTTCACAGTGTCTCAACTCTGAGACACTACCACAGAAGTCTCAAACAAAAGGCCTTCATGTAAGATGGCATAGGTCTGTCAAGGAGGACCTAGAACTTGTGGCACACCAGTGAGCAGTGGACCAGGATCAAACTCATGGTGGAAGCTGGAGGCACTCACAAGTGGGACTGCTGAGATTGCACCATAGCAGCACACAGCAACAGTCTGAAGTCTGAGCTGGATAGCACTGGACACTACACCAAACAGCCACAGAGGCAACAGCACCAGGAGGCTGTACCTGAAAATGAGAAGCAGTGGACAGCTCTCAAAGGTGACCCAGACAGAGTACATTCACCTGTCAACAGTGCTAGACTTTGACCACCACCAGTTGCCAAAAGGCAGTGTCAGAATACCAGTGTCAAGAGCTCTTTGTGAGCTATTGGAATGAACCAGTAATAATAGCACAACAACTCTTTCAGACACCAGCCCAAGGTCTCTGGAGCTCCTTTCAGACAATGTCCGGGGCAAGGCTGGAAGCAGGTACAGTGACCAGGTCTCTGGAAAGATATTTGGTTTTTCTTGTTTCTTCAGGTGTCAGCTATTGGATGCTTCTGTTTCTACAGAAGGCAGCTGCTGATACCTACTTTTTCTTTGAAGCCAGGAGCACAAAGCCTAATTTGGTTTCTCCCCTGCTTAAGATTCCTTTTCAGAGTCCCCCACCCTACAACCCTAACTGGACTGTCTTCAATCCTAAGTGAGTGACTGCATAATTTGGCACCAATCAGCTCATTTCCTACTTTCAATCCAAATAATAACAAACAACTAATGAGCTGGACTTGAAACTTAATGGTGCATTTAACTCTTGCCTGATCAATCCTTTCTACAAGGCAGATGCAAAATATAAAAGGGAAAACTGCCTCCACAGACCCAACCTGTCCTGACCTCAGTGGGGCATTGTATAACAACTTTAAGCTGGGGGTGGGGGGGGATGATGGTGGAGGGAAGGCTATAACAGCACTGGGCCACAGGTGGAAGGTTATAGCAGCACTGGGCCCAGCTGCCACAGGGTGGGCTCCACTGGGAGCCTACCATGTTGCTCCAGGACTCCACAGGCCTTTCTATAGCTTGTCACTACAGAGGCCCACAGCTCTGGAGGTGGTATGGGGCCCCATGCTCCTCCATGCAGCCTTGAACCAGGAGCTGCTGAGTTTGCTGTTCCCTTCCTTGCAGGAGCTTGCTTTGGCCTGGGGCCATCTTGCAGCCCCAACAGGGATGCATGCCCTGGGGTGGTATGGCAAGGGAAGTACTGCCACCTGCTGATACTTCTGCCAGTAGTCTGAGCCCAGCAGAGCCACCGATATTGGATGATAAAATGCCCACCACCCATTGCCCACTCCTGCTCACTGCCAGTTGCACTGCCTGCAAGCAGTACACTTTGGGGTTGGGCACTGGAGCTATGTGGGAGTTGGATGGGGACACTGGATTCAAACCCAACTGGTACCTAGGTGGCCATCAGCCTGGCACAGAGGTGGACTTCTATGTAGCTTCCCTGCAGTCATCTGTGCGGGGGGCAGTCTGGGTGCTGCTCAGGGACAGTGCTTCTGGACAACTAGTGGAGAAACCCACTGCTGCCACCAGAGACTTAAAGGCACAGAGCTCAAACTTGTGCTGGGGGAGGGGATACCCACTGGCTGCATGCTCTCTCAGGACAGGAACTCCCACCACTGCTGCAGGTTTCAGCATGGTGCTTGCCAGCCACTTTCAGTCACCAGGTAGCCCTGGAGGAGTGCTTGGTGGGTGTAGGGCAGTACCAACAAAGCAGGTAAACAGGTACCTTCTCTCTTAGGTGGGGAAGAGCCTGATTTGCCTTATGGCTTGTGCTATGAGGATCCAGTTTCACAGGCACACAACAGTATACCTAGATTATAGTGTTTACTTTTCAGCACTTACATCCTTGATCTGGCTTCACTCTCTTCCATTCCACTAAATACTCTCCACTTAAAACAAGCCATTATACTTTTGTTTCAAAACATAAGCGTCACTTCATCATCTTTGCCTCACATGACTTTTCGCCAGCATTTGGACCCTGTGAACATCTCTCTCCTTGAAGCAACATTTTCTTTGACTTCAAGCAACATTTTCTTTGACATTTCCTGTGGAATTTTCCCCCCTACTTCTCTGGCCAACCCTATTTTGCCTTTTATTTGTTCTTCTACTTGCCTAAATTGTGAGGTGTCCCATTGGCCATCTCTTTTCTCTGTAGCTTCTCTGCCTAAGACCTCCATTCTCTCCCATGATTCCAGATAACAACTGTGAACTCTCAAAACATGACTTCAACCTTGAGTGTTCTCCTGAGCCCAAACTCAGGAGACTGACTGAAAAGTCAAATGCTACTTGCCAAACCAGAAACCCAGCCCTCATTTTTCATGACAACCACTTTCCTGTCAAGTCTCAGACTCTGTCTATTCCATTTCGATTACTGTCTTAGTTCACTCATATTGAGATGACTGAATACCAAGCCCAGGTAACTTATAAACAACTGAAATGTTTTGCCTGCAGTTCTGAAGTCTGTGAGATCCAAAACCAAGGTGTCAGCAGTTTTTGTATCTGAGAGAACCCACTTCCTGGTTCACAGATGGTCATCTTTTTGCTACAACGTCACACGACAGAATGCGATCACTTTCTGGGTTCCTTTTCCGGAGGATGCTAACTTATTTATGAGTGCACCATCTTCATGACCTAATCACCTTCCAGAGGTCATTTCTAAATACATCACATTGAACATTAAATCTCAAAATAAGAATGGGGGAGCAAGCATTAAACTACATCAACTACCTAAATCTTGGCAGCCTGTATCATCTTGTACTGTATCACTTAATCCCTGCTTGATAAGACACACTGCTTCCATTTTTTTCTGCTCCAGCCTCTATGCTGCAACCAGAACACTGGCTCAACTCTGCGATTGTTGTTCTTAGCAGCTCCCCACATCACTCCAGAAGACACCTCCCTTGGTATTATCTCTGTGAGGTTCTTTTTGATCTCCCACCAACTCACCTACTACAGCTTCTCTGTAGCCAGTTCCCCCTGCACCAGACTCCAGCATGAACTCAAGTGTCACAGCTCCCTGAAAGTAACTTTATGACTTATCCCTCAGCCTTTTGCTTATGCTGGTCCCTGGGTCTGAAATATAAACTTGTAACGCAACCACCCTGTTTGTGATTCCAATTGTAGTGCATGCATCCCAATCTGCCTTGCTTCTTTACTGGTTCTAGTCAATAAACACACCAGGCATAGACATACCAGGCAGCACAGGCAAGGGCTTTGGGGGTCTGGGAGGAAGGTGAGCCTTCCAGTCCCTCCAAGGAATCTTTCCACTCTTTTCCTGACCTCTTTCTTGCCGGTGTTCTCCCTGTGCTCTTCTTTCTGTGCTTCTCAGGGTGATGCTGCCTCTCTAGCTCTACCCAGACCCACACACATGCTCACACCCAGGCATGTACAATCATGGAGAGGGAGCAAAGGTGCGGCCACAGAGGCTAATGGAAGAAAATGCCTGATTAACTCATTTACCCTCCACCCTCCCCACCTAACAGTTGCCCCACCCCCAGTACTTTTGCTGGGCCTCACATGTAGCCACCCCAGTAAAACGTCCTGTGGTCCCCAAGGCTGACAAAGTGGGTAAAAAGAGACTTTCTGACTTTACTTAACAGTTTACCCCTATCTGCCTGCTTCTCTCTACAAAGCAGGCTACACACTCTTCATTAGCATTTTCACTGATCACCTTTACCATTGGTATGCAAAAGCCAGCCAGCGGCTCTCTGCTTTCAGCTCCAAAAACTGCAGAAAAGAAAAACTTTAAAACACAGTTTAAACTTTCCACTCGTGGGTCCTTACCACCATCCCCAGCCTTTTCAACCAAAATACCAAACCAATGTAAGACTCTCAGTGCAGTGCAGACTAATTTATTTCTAACAAAGTGATTTCTAATTATCCTAATAATTACAAAAAAAATATGTAAGACTCAGAATACTTCAACATTGTCCAAAACCTTTCCCAGTATTGTCCAAAGTCCTTTCCCAGATTGCCCCAAATATCCTCAGTCTCTCAGTC
>PVHY01032868.1:0-11525 GCA_004024945.1 Uropsilus gracilis
TTCTTATTTATTCATTATATTCAGAAAGCAACCAATACTTACTACATTTTATAGAAGCTATTTTTAAATAAGAATATTTAGTTTTCAATATTGATATACTCAATAGAAGGTGCATTTATTTTTTAGTGGAGCATAGTTCCTTTTGTGTGCTTTACATATTTTCCTACTACATATTGAATTTGTATGTTTTTAAAAGTTTTGCATCTAGTAATTGTTATTTGTTATCTGGTACAAACCTAATACCTACCATTTTTTATAAGTATTTTGTCTTTTTTTAAAAACACGTTGTTCTTAGTTTAAAATCAAGTAAACTTTATTTTTAAGGAAAAAAAAGAAAAATTATTTAAGCCATTAAATACTGAAATCTTTGAAATTGTTCACACTCCTGTTTTCATAATTCCAAGTATTTATATTGGTGTGTATGTGGTTACTTAAAAGGAACTGATGTTATTTTGTTTTTAATAAATATAAACATGAGCTTTTTACATTGAAAAGAAGGAAAATTTCCATTTTCTTTACCCTGGCTTTAGGGCATTGCATGCACAGAAAGGAGAGCTCTCTGGGTAACACACCTACTTTCACAGTGACCTTTCCTAGTAAAGCCAACGTGCAGTCCAAGACCTATGCACACAGGCTGTGCTGCCTCAGATAAGCTCCATGAAATGCAGTTACTACCTCAGGCTTTTCCTACTGGCCCATGGTGTCTTCATTCTTCCTGAAAACCCTCCACATTACACAGAGAGGGACATCACCATCTCCACACTAAACTGGAAACATGAAGCAAGTCAGACAGGTGTTTAAGTAATGAAGCTCCCCTAAGAGAAACACAGGGAATGCAGCACTAGCAGTGTCTTCAGCAATTCTCTGGAGTTCACCCTGCCCACCACGGTGTCCTACCTGTGACCTCCGGGTGCTTCAGCAGCAGGAGGAGACCATATCTCAGGGTGGTGCTCGCTGTTTCTGTTCCTGCTATAAATAGATCAACTGCAGTAGTTGTCAAGGATTCCAGAGATAATTCCAATTCTTGATTATGTTTCTCCTAAAAGTGATTAATTATTTGACAAGTTAATTTGCCAATCATCATTAACCTCCAATAAACATAGTTATGAATTTTCCCCCAAAAGAAATTGCAAGATCAGTTCTAGAAAATCCATGTGGTATGCAAGACCATGGAGATAAATGGACTCATTCATTTTCTCCTTTCCTATTAGTAAGGGTAGTGTGGTATATAAATATCTGCACTGGTTTCTTTGCAGGAATGACAACTTCATCCAAAATTCATAATGAAATCCAAGAGAAGCATAACAGCTAAAACAATATTGAAATTGGTACCCAAAGAATAAGATCAATGTTGCCCACTCATTTAGCAAATTAATTTTATGCCTGATGCTTAGTGTGGAGGCATATATACACTAGACCCTTAGAGAGTTTAGAGGCACTAGTTACCTGACCATTGAAACATACCTGGTAAATACAAAGCAATTCAATGAACCACAACATGCACAACAGTCAAATAACCAAACTGTTGTTAACATTTTTACCTTTGCCATTTTGATAAGAAAGCAATCAATGAAGTCCCGGGAATTATTAACATCCAGAGATGCTCTGTGTTCCATTACTTTTTCCAATATATAACTTTTTATATAGTCAATATTTTTAAATAATGTGTTATGGCTTCCTGGTAAATAGTCAAGGAAAATAGGAAACATATTGCAGATCTAGAAGAGAAAATTAGGGTTTATCAAATAAAATCATTTCATGAACAAATATGCCAAGTCTTGGTTAGAGATTACACTATAAATTCTAATAAAATATGTTCTCCATTACAAGCAGCACCATGGGTCAGACATCAAAATAGAGAAGTCAGCCAGCATAAACGAGGAGGTGTGAATCATAGTGATCAAGTGAGCTTGAAGTAAGGGAGACTGTCAACTTCATCACAGGAAATGTCACAATAAGGAGCCTGGAGAACAATGCTATGTACCTGCCCTACAAGAGTTCCCAATGGACGTGGGCTGGCTACAGGTCTCAAAATTATCCCTGGAAATTTAAGCAGCATGGTCTGCCAAGTCCCAGGAATTCAGGTCCTCATTCAGGAAAAGAACAGTGTACCAGAAAAGGGAGAAACTAATGGACCAAACATGGATCAAGGACTTACAAGGAGAAGGAAGTGGGAGTGACCAAAGGGGGTACAAGAGGGTGGGGGGGCTAAGGGGGAGGTGGTGAGTCATATACAAGGGGATCAACAGCTGTACAAATAACACTGGTAAGAAAATAATAATAAAATGAAATAATGTAATAATAAAAAAAAGACCATGTGGAACATAAAAAGAACTTAGCTACTATTTAATTCAACTCTCTCACCATCGCTGAATGTAAATTAGAAATCAAGATAGGCAGAAAAGGCAGAAAATGAAAGATCATCCTTAAGCAAAATAAACACAAAATCATTTTGGAAACTGCAGTGTTGTTACTATGGTGGTTTTTTCCCAAAGACACCAGGTCATGGTTTATGACAACTGCACTGGGAGTCCATTGAACTCTAGTCCAAACCCATTTTCACTCTTCAGATAATAATATCTGTCATTTCAACCTCACAAAGAACAGAAATAAAGATGAGACACTGTTTAAGAAATCACATTTATACTTGAAAGCATAAACATGTAAGATATTGCTATTGCTGGTAACATAATAAAAAGCATTGCAAGTGTTGCCCCCAAATATGTTTTCCATTTTGAGGACAGTTTTAATTATATATATATATATAATTATAATTATATAATATATAATTATATATATAATTATATAGGATGCTGACTATTTGTGAAAGATATTTCAGACCAGGGAATCAAAATGATCATGTTCTCTTCTCAAATATCATATTTATGCCATGAAATTTTCATATTGTTTACATCAATTCTGGAAGTATGGGTATAAATTACTGTTACTCATGAAAAGCGAAGATAATAGAGGCTTCACAATCTGATATAAACCACAGTGTAGTCTCTGCTATTTCTATATCTGCCAAGTTTCCCTAAACACAGATTTAGCATTTGAGGACAGAGAGCGTTCTGATGATCATGAAACACATCCCAACATTTTAGGCACAATATCACTGCACCAAGTGTGGAGTGAAATGACTCCTCTTAAACACATCACCGTTTCAGGCAGACCACATGTCACAACAGCCCAGCACAGAGGAATACTGTGATATTTGTTTGGGGGTCAGCTACCATAAAGCCAGTCATTTCATCATCCCCAAATCAATTACCTTTGTGCAGGATCCCACCTGAAGTGTCAGACACCACTATCCTAATCAGCATTCCCTGGCAGTATCTGTTCTCTCAACTTCTAGCTCAATTTGCATTTTTCTTCCAACTAATGTGAATTACGCATCACTAAGTGTAATCTGGATGACAGATTTTTAGGTAATGGAAGTCTTTCCACAAAGACTTAGAAGTCTATTTTATGCTATGGACGTGCTTTTAGAAGTTACCAAAGTACATGGGACCTGGGCTTTGAAATGTGATAGAAAGAACACAAAAGAGGATCAATGGGTTTGGATTAGAGTTCTGTATTCTGAGCATGTGATTTCCTATCTGTAAAAGGCCTGGCCATCTTTCCTAGACAAGCATGCTCTGAGTTCTGGGCATGACTGTGGCAATCAACATTCACTTGGGCATGTCAGAGATCTGGACTTCTTTGAGAAAAGAACACAATTCCTCTGGAATGAAGGATCTTGGCCTCACCTGCATCCATGGAGAGCACAAAATTGAATTATTTCCAGTAAGCCGTTCCATTAAGTTTAAAAAAGTTGGATCTTTATAATCAAAACGATTCTGGAAAATAATCGAGCAGATAATGTTGCAGGGAGCACAGCCCAAGATAAAAGTTGGATCGCATGGTGAAGCTGGGAACAAAAACAATTCATAACAGTTTAAAAAGTATATCCATACAGATACACACAGAAACACATATGCATACAGGGAAACACTGTTTTTAGATAACAGGAAAAGATAGTTTAATAGACTTCAAAGCATTATGTTATATATAATTTCTTTAATAGCAAAAGAGATATTAAATATAAATTTTCAGGAGAGGCAATCTAGTGCAAGCTCTATGGAAAACACCATGGAGGTTTCTCCAAAATTTTGAAAAATAGATCTAACGTATGATAGAGAAATTCCTTTCCTAGGTATCACCAAAAATGTAAAACCACTCATATGATGGCACATATGCACTCCTATGTTCACTGAAGCATTATATGCAATAGTCAAGATATGAAAATAGACCTAATTGTTCAATACCAGATGAGTGGATAAAGTGGATAAAGAAAATGTGGTATTCATCCACAAAAGAACATTAACCAGCTATAAATATAAGATGAATTTTTGTCACTTAACAGCACCTTTGCAACTGTAGAGGATTATGCTAAGAAATGTAAAATTCAATTACAGGATGATTTCACTTATATAAGGAATAAAAAGAAACAAAGAAAAAGAACAGATCAAAACAAACCTTTGAAATCTAACAATAGAATTGAGGCTACCAAGAAGGGAAGGTGGAAGATGGGAGGACCAGAAGGGGCTAATATATATGGTGAGGGATCATGGAGGTTTGATGGTCAGATAGAGTGGTAACATACAATTATAGAAATTTGAAGAAATTATATTAGAAGTCAGAAGGAAAAAGACAGAAACCAAGTAGTTTCACTAATATATGGAACACAGGAAAAATAAACAAAAAGACACGAGGCAAAGTCAAAATAAGCTAACAAACTGAAGTACACAACTTGGGTGTGTGGGGGGGTGGGAGAGGGTGGGAATGGTCAGGAGGGAAGATGGTAGGCGAACCCTGGGGATTATAAAGATGTGAAATTTATATATAAATAAATTATTTTTAAAAATAGATAAATAAATTTAAAAAGTTAAAAAAAATGAAATGTGAAACTCTACTCCTAGATCATATACAGTGTTATGTTTACACCATTAACAGTCATCTCAGTAAATATTCCAAAATTTGAAATCAACATATCACATTTTCTTAAAGCTGAGAGGTATTGTTCAACCTAGCTTGTTAAATACTGGTTATTCTAGAATATTCAATTTACTTCCATTGCCTTTATTTGCACCCTTTCCACCATACTGATTTAATTATAGAGCAAAGGACATTATAATGTTTTGTTTATAATAATTATATGCAATAATGTGGGTAATATCAGTAGAGGATAAACAAAAGTGAGAGAATGATTACGGATGAACTACTTTTCAATAAAATACTATAGTCCTAGCCAGAGCAATAAGACAACAGAAGAACATAAAAGGAATCTAAATAGGGAAAGAAGAAATGAAATTTTCACTCTTTGCAGATAGCATAATAATTATATAGAAAATCCTAAAAACTCTTCAGATAAACTAATGGAAACAATAAACCAGTTAAGTAAGGTAGCCAGTTACAAAATCAACACACAAAAATCAATCACTTTCATCTACTCAAAAAATCAGTCTGATGAAGAATAAATTAAGAAAACTACTCTCTATACAATTGTACCAATGAAAATTAAATAACTGGGAATAAACTGCACAAAAAGTATGAAAGACCCATACAAAGAGAACTATAAAGCATTGCTAAAAGAAATAGAAGATATAAAGAATAGGCAAGACATCTTCTGCTCATGGATTAGAAGAATTAACATTACTAAAATGGCTAGCCTCAAAAAAAAGAAGGAAAACATAAACAGATGGGACTACATCAAACTAAAAAGCTTCTGTACAGCAAAAGAGACAACAGAAAAAACTAAAAGATGCCCAACCAAATGGGAAAAAATTTTGCCCTCCACATGAGTGACAAGGGTTTAATAACAAAGATCCACAAGGAACTCACACAACAAAACAAAAGCAAAACAAAAAGCCCAATCAAAAAATGGGCAGAAGAACTAAAAAGACACTTATCCAAAGAGGAAATACAAATTGCCAACAGGTATATGAAAAATTGCTCAAGGTCACTAGTAATAAGGGAAATGCAAATCAAAACCACAATGAGATACCACCTTAAACCAGTAAGAATGGCCCACTTCCAAAGAACAGGCAACAACAGGTGCTGGCGAGGATATGGAGAGAAAGGAACACTACTACACTGCTGATGGGAATGTAAACTAGTTCAACCACTATGAAAAGCTGTGTGGAGGACCCTCAAGTCAACGAAAATGGAACTACCATTTGACCAAGCAATTGCTCTCTTGGGAATCTACCCAAAAGAGACCTATATGTGGTTACAAAGGGAAACCTGTGCTCAGATGTTTACTGCAGCACAATTTATAATTGCAATTCATGGAAGCAACCTAAATGCCCCCAAACAGATGACTGGATGAAAAAAAATTGTGGTATATATATATACACAATGGAATATTACTCATCAATTAAAAATGACAAATTTGACGATTTTATAACACCATGGATGTACTTAGAAAAAATCATGTTAGCAGAAACAAGTCATAAAGAAAAAGACAGAAACCAAATGGTTTCACTAAGATATGGGATATAGTGAAAAAATAAACAAAAGACTTGAGGAAAAGTCAAAACAAGCTAAGCACCAAACTGAAGTGCACAACTTTGAGCAGGAGGGAAAGGGGGGGAGATGGAAAGAAGGGTGGGGGGGTAAACCCCTGGGATCACAATGTTGTGAAATTTATATATAAATAAAAATAAAATAAAATAAAATGGCCATCCTACCAAAGCAATTTATAGATTCAATGCAATTTCAATAAAAATCTCAATGATATTTTTAAAAGAAATAGAACAAATACTACTGAAATTGATGTGGAATAATAAAAAAATCTCAATAAACCAAAGTCCTCATGACCAAAAGGAGGGAGAATGGCGGGGTTGCAGTGTTAATCTTCAAATTATTCTATAGAGCCATAAAAGAGAGCAAGGTACTAGAACAAAAACAGACTCACAAATAAATGGAATAAAACTGATAGCCCTGAACCTCAGAAATCCATTTGGAGAAAAAACTATGGCTGGCAAAAAAATGAAGGAAAGCATAAACAGCTGGGACTATATCAAACTAAAAAGTTTCTGTTCAGCAAAAGAGACAATAAACAAAACAAAAAGAAACTCAACTGACTGAGAGAAAATTTTTGCCCTCCAGACAAGTGACAAGGGTCTGATAACAAAGATCCACAAAGAGCTCCTACAGCTCAACAAAAACAAAACAAAAAACCCACTCAAAAAATGGGAAGAAGAACTAAAAAGACACTTCACCAAAGAGGAGATACAGATGGCTAATAAGGCATATGAAAAAATGCTCCACATCACTAATAATCAGGGAAATGCAAATTAAAACCACACTGAGATACCATCTTACACCAGTAAGAATGGCCCACATAAATAAAACAGACAACAACAAATGTTGGCACGGATGTGGAGAAAAAGGAACTCTCTTACACTGCTGGTGGGAGTGCAAACTGGTCCAGCCACTATGGAAGACTGTATGGAGAACCCTCAAACAATTGAAAGTGGACTTACCATTTGACCCAGCAATCCCACTACTAGGAATCTACCCAGAGGACATGAAAACATTAATTCAAAAGGACACATGCACACGCATGTTCATTTCAGCTCTGTTTACAATTGCCAAGATTTGGAAACAAACCAAATGCCCCCAAACAAATGACTTGGCTAAAATAAATGTGGTACATACACACGATGGAATAGTACGCATCCATCAAGGAGGACAAACACATGTCATTCGCAGCAACCTGGATGGAACTAGAAAGACTCATATTAGCAGAAATAAAGTCAAAAAGAAAAAAAGAAGTACAGGATGGTCTCACTTTATATGATGGATATAGGGAAAAACAAACAAATAAGAAAGAATGAAAACAACCAATGGGACTGAACAATGGAGCGAGAGAGGAGGAGGGGGAAAAAGGCAGGGGAGATGAAGAGCACAAAAGATCAGGATGGTTAACAAATGTTAGTGAAGTGGGAAAATCCCGGGGCACACAATAATGGAATAATATAATATAAATATACATATATATGCAAATTAAAAAATTTTTTAATTAAATGTTTTTTTAAAAAGGACAGGGTTATTAGGGAAAGGAGAAAGAAAAAGAGAGCCATCTGTATAGTGCCAGGCAGGCAGGAGAGCTGCTTCTCCCCAGCGTAGAAATTGTACTGATTCCTTTTTTTCTTAATTAATTAATTTTTTTTATATATGTGTTTCACATCTTTGTAGTCCCTGGGGACCACCCACCACCTTCCCTCCCTGACCACTCCCTCCCATCTCCACCCCTCTTAACCCCCCACATACTCATCCCTTTTATGGAATTTTCATGTACATGTCTATGGCCTAAATTGTCAACCGGAATAAACTTCATAAAAAAGCCGTGAAGAAAAGTCAAAACAAGCCAACAACCAAATTAAAGTACACAACTTGGGGGATGGGGAGGGTGGTTCAGGGTTGGAATGGTCGGAGGGGGGTGAACCCCAGAGATCACAAAGATGTGAAATTTATATATAAATAAATCATTTAAATTTTAAAAAGAACCTAGTGAATAGAGTAATTTCATTTTCTCTGCATCAAACTCCCCCAGCACAACTCAGTGCTGCCATAGAATGCCCTGGGTCAGCAATACTCCACCTCAGGACACAGCATGGAGCATACGCCCAGAAAATAGCTTTCCAGGGGGCTGCCAGAGGACTGGCTTCTGTCCTACTGCACTAGCAGACAGAGCTAGCAGAGTCTGGTGCCTGGGGTACTGAGAAAAAAGGAGTGTAGCATTTGGTGGCTTGCTATGACCAGCACCTAGCCACATAAAGAGAGGATGAACCAGGTGATGCTCTTTATTCTGCTGGAAGGAACAGAGCATCCATTTGTTTTATATCAGGGACAACTACGGAGAGACTGCCATCTAGCCTCACTTGGCTCTAGGCCTGAGGGGCAGCCTACAAACTGGTTGCCACTGGAAAAAGGAAACTGGACATCCATGAAGTGAAAAGACAAGTCACTTGTTTCCAGATCATCCCATCATTACTTGTCACCAGCATCGCTGGTGGAATGTGCTGCAATGGGAAACACGGCTCTCGCTCTCTCTGTCAGAAAATGACACAAGCTATTCCTCTTGATTTCTCATTGAAAAACAACTCATTTCAGGAAAGAAAGATGAAGTCACTTTTATACCCACACCATCCACACAACCATGAATGTACATGCACACACAACTTCACACACACCAAATCTCACTCTGCTTCAAAGTCTCCCTCCTTCACAGGAGAGTTAACTGCCACTACCCCTAAGGAAAGGTTTGGGCCACCCTGAAATGTCCCTGGGATGTCACAAGAGAACATAGTCTGTAGAGGTCACAGTCACAGAGTAGAGAATGGCTCACCATTGGTCTTTCTCAACTCCTCCACAAGACAACGGGCTTCTTCCTGAATTCGATCTTCAATGCTCCTCTTCCCCATGCCAAAATTCCGCAGGGTCATGAGGCAGAAGCGACGCATCTCCTTCCATTTCTTTCCATTGCTGAAAATGACTCCTAATAGGGGAAATGTAAACTGGGATAAGGTCCTAAGGAAGGAGGAGGAAGTTGACAGCTACAGGGATGGCAAGAACCAGATGGTCCTGTCTCCACTTTCCATCCTCCACACCCCATAACCAGTGTTGCATGTGTGCACAGCCACACATACCTTCTCCTTTAGTAATTCTTTCAAGCCCTGGGAAACTGCCCCTTCCAGCAAAGTCCTCTCCCATATCAATCAGCGCTTCCTTCACTGCTTCATAGCCGTGCAACACCACAGTGGGCTTCATGCCAAGATACACAGTGAACACAGGGCCATAGACCTTTGAGAGCTGGGAAAGGATGTACATTTAGCAAAAGAAGTCACTATTTGATAGCATATTGCACTGCATTCAGATTACTATGTCCATATTGGTTATGGTGACCCTCACAGCCTGAGTTCTCCTGAATTTAGGACACAGATATGGGTGATTGTTAGAGTTGCCATTAATAGATGACTTGGGATATACCTGGCAATGGTCTAGCCTAAGTCATCGATACACTAGGTACTATCACCCTCCTATCAGAACCTTCAGCAAGTTTATTTGCCCTGCTTACCAATAAGGAAACTGAGATCAGACCATTTCGATTTATCTCTAGTATCCCTGGGTCACACATAGAAGACTTCAGTTGGAACCTGTTATTTGTTCTCCAGTCCTTGACCAACAGCTCTTCCTCAGATTCCACCTTTGGACCAAATCCCAGCCGACTGCCTCAGGATCCCCTAGAGTGCTCCTATGGGACTAGTAACTCAGTAGCTCTTCAACAAATACTAGAAGTCAGCATTTTAAAAACTCAGTGCAGGTAATTCCTATGCCTATCCTAGTGGGAGCTGCTGACAGTAGTGACACAGATAGCACGGAGCATCTCAAATAAGAACAATTTATTCCTCCTGGAAACATTCTTTGAGATCAATGCCAGCACATGCTGATGCAAATAATGTTCCTACATTTGGATCCTAACTGACTATTCTCTTTCATTCCCCCAGCAGATCCTGAATCCAGGGCTCTTTCTTGATAACAGACACGAATTGCTCCTTCAGAGGTGTTAAATTTGCAGTAATCTTAACAAAACTCACAGCATGTCAATGACTTCTGGAATAAATCTGTAATCACAAAACACTTCCTTCACCATTTACCTTCAACCAAAATCATGGCCATTGGTGAAACAAAGAACACTCCTCCCTTTTGTCACTTGATAATTTTGCTTCTGTCATCCAAAACCTGTTTGTCTAATCACTGAACACAGCACATCATTCCACTACTGATAACAATGACAGGCTGGCAAAGACAAAGGAACACTTGATTTCTAGTTATCTACTATATAATAGCATGGTAATTTTGTATAACTTCAGTCATATTTTAATAATGTTAATATTTTATATTTTTAAAAATTTATTGGACGTACATGCACAAATGGTTTTCACATCATTGTCTGCCCTGGGGTTCTCCCACTACCTTATTACCTGTGAACCATTTTAATCTCTTGTGCCCTCCCTTTCCCCCCGATTTTACTCTCCTTCCTCTCTCTCCTCTCTTGCTCTATGCTTCAGTTCTGTTAACAGTGTCAAATTTTTCTTGTGCATTTGTTTGTTTGTTTTCCCTCTACCCTCATATAAGTGAGACCACTCCATATTTCTCTTTTTTTCTTCCTGGGTTATTTCCACTAACATGATTCCTTCTAGCTCTGAAACAGGGTGAAATGAAGACTTTTTGTCTTTATTTAACTGTTACAGCTTATCTGCCTGCTTCTCTCTTAAAAGCAGGCTACACACTCTTCATTAGCATTTTCACTGATCACCTTTACCATTGATATGCAAAAGCCAGCCAACTGCTCTCTGCTTTCAGCTCCAAAAACTGCAGAAAAGAAAAACTTTAATACACAGTTTAAACTTTCCACTCGTGGGTCCTTACCACCATCCCCAGCCTTCTCAACCAAAATACCAAGCCAATGCAAG
>PVHY01032869.1:0-11564 GCA_004024945.1 Uropsilus gracilis
GGGCTAGGGATCGCGGTTCAAGTCCCTCCTGGGGCCCGTAGCGAGACCTAGTTCCAAAAAAATAGCTGGGCGTGGTGGCATGCGCGTGTAATCCCAGCTACCTGGGAAGCTGAAGATGGGGATTGCTTGAGTCTGTGGTACCCCGGGCAACGAGAGCCTGTGGTTCCACAGGCAAAAATAGTGAGACCTAGTCTCAAAAGAAAAAAAAAAAGAAAAGGGTAGACAGGGCTGGGTATGGTGGTGCATGCCTGTAAGCAGCAGCCTAGGAAGCTGTGGCAGGAGCCAGGGATGATGATTCAAGTCCTGCCAGGGGCACGTAGCGAGACTAGTTTCAAAAAAATATAGCTGGGCGTGGTGGCGTGCGCCTGTAATCCCAGCTACCTGGAAGCTGAGGTTGGGGATTGTTTGAGCCTGCGGTACCCCAGCCAACGTGAGCCTGTGGTCCCACAGGGAAAAATAGTGAGACCTAGTCTCAAAAAAAGAAAAAAAAGAAAGGGTAGACTAGACAAAGACATATAATCAGAGAAAAAGGTTCTTGTTAGAGGTTAATCCAGGCAATTCTGTATCCAAAAAGGTCCTTCCAAATGAGAATGCCAAAAATATAATAGAGAAAAATATCATTAGAACAATTTTAAAAATTTCCCAACACTAAACATGAATTTCCGGATAAAAAGTATCCATAGTAATGTGAAATTTAAGGACATGGGGGATGCAAAGAAGATTCTGTAAACTTACAGAAGAAAACTGCTCACATACAATGGACAGGATTTAGACTGGCTATGAATTTCAAACAATACTTTGAAATCAAAGACAACAGATCAAATAGTCTCAATATTCTAAAGTTAGGTGATTTCCAAGACAGAATTCTATAGCTTGCTGGGCAATTCAAGTGTGAATTTAGAGTAAGAGCTCAAAAAATTGTACCTGCGATGATACTCCTATGAAATGTACTGCCAGGTGTGATAAAGCAAAATTTGAGAGTTAATCTAAGATATAGATGACAGGATAAAGTCACTTCAACACATCAAATAAAGGGGCTCAAAATACACAAGATAGTAAAAGGAGTGTGATTACTGATAATAGGCAACCATGCAGAATGAATTTCTAAATACAATTCCAAAAGACTAGAATATATGAGACTGATGCGGTGCCTACTGTGCTAAGAAGGCAGATCCAAAAGACTAGAATAGAGGGAAGAGAATGTAGTCACTTTGGAAAACAGTTTGGCCATTCTCCAAAGGTTAAAAACATAGCATGTGATTTACTAATTCCATTGCATGTACACACAAAAGAGGAAAAAACAAATTACACATAAATGTTCAGATAAATATTATCCTTAACAAAAATAGAAACAACCCAATGTCCATCAACAAACAAAATGTGCTGTCAATACTGTGAAGTATTACTCAATAGTAAAAAAGGAATGAAGTATATTGATAAATGCTATGACATGAATTAACCTTGAAAATATTAAGTGGGAAGTAAAAAAGAAAACATTACACTAAGTGAAAGAGATCAATTATGAAAGACAACGTATTATGTGTTGTTTAACCCTTTTATTCAAAACGTTCAGAAAAGTGTAGGTACATTATTGATGGTAGGGCCACACTTAAGGGGAACAATAACTATATACATATGACCAGTGTTGCATGAAAATGAGAAAATTAAAAAACGTTTTAATTGAAAAAGAAAAAAATGTTTACAAACTTTTTATATACACAGTTTTTATGTTTACGGGCATATCTTCAGGCCTGTAAACTGACAAAGTAAACTGGTGGTTGGTTACCTGGCACTAAAAAGGTTGGGAGAAATGGTATGACTATTGGGCCAGGCACGGTGGCTCGTGCCTGTAAGCTTCAGCCTATGAAGCGGCCGGGGCTAGGGATCGTGGTTTGAGTCCGCCGGGGGCCCATAGCGAGACCTAGTTCCAAAAACAATAGCTGGGCATGGTGGCACGCACTGTAATCCCAGCTATCTAGGAAGCTGAGGCTGGGGATTGCTTGAGTCTGTGGTACCCCGGGCAATGAGAGTCTGCAGTTCCACAGGCAAAAACAGCAAGACCTAGTCTCAAAAAAAAAAAAAGGAAATGGTATGATTATTAATAAGAGAATTCCTTGATGACTGATGAATAGAGCCTAAACTTTATTATTCTATCACTTCTTGACCTTTTGCTAAGATCAAGGGTAGTAAAATTTATTGGGGTTAAAAATAGTGGTGCAAATAACTGTATACTATATATACACTAAAGAACTAAAGATAATTGAATTAAACTCTTTAAATGAGTGATTATATGGTATGTCTCAATGCTATTAAAGAAATTGTTAGAATTAGTAGTAAGCACATAAAAAACTAAGACAAAAAAATAGCAAATAACTGTATGGAATATGGGGCATGGGGAAGATAAACAAAAATCCAAGAAGAAAAGTCAAAATAAGCCAACAACCAAATTGAAGTACACAACCTGGGGAAGAGGGGTGGGACAGGATGGGAATGTTCGGGGGGGGGTGAACCCCAGAGATCACAGAGATGTAGACAGTGATCACTTGAGTTCACGGGCTCCAGACTACCCTGGGCAACATAGCAAGACCTGGTTCTTGAAAAAGCAGCTGGGTGCAGTGGTGGGTGCCTGTAATCCCAGCTACCTGGGAAGCTAGGGCTCGCTTGAGTCTGAGGGATCGGGGCTACCTGGACAACAGAGTGAGACCTAGTCTCAAAAAATTTTTTTAAAAAAATCTCTGGGACTTGTATAACATTGGGACTGTTCAAATATTTAAACTTAAAAGCATATTTTTTAAGTTTTAAATAATTTACAAAACTCTGGTAAGTGAAACCAAAAATACTGGATGGGGTGGTGGGAAAGTAGGCATGTTAAACTTTAACTTAATTTTATTCTATATTCTATATTTATTTTACCTTGTGTATATTACTTATAAAATGAAAAGTACCACCCAAAACAGCATTGCAAACAATCTCGACTAATACTGATTGCTTTCTACATAGCAGTCACAGTATATGTATTTTTACATGTACTAACAATTTATTCTGTGTCCCAAACAAGTTAGATGCCATTACCCATCCACACCCCCTACCACACACATTTTATAAAAGAAACAAAGACATAGAAAGGTTAATTAATTTGCCCAAGATCACAGTCATAGAGTTTTATGAACTGGAATCTAACTATCCAATTGTAGGGCTTACATTTTTAACCACATATTATATTGTCTCTATCAACTAATATTAAGGAAGAATGAGGCTGCACAATAAAACTCAAAGGAGTTCTAAAATACAAAATGTTTACTCTCTAACTCCACTGAGAAATAAGTATCAATAGTTCTAAAAGTGGCAACCTTGAGATTATAGTTCCAAAAAGCTGTTTGGAGATTTCAAAAGCATAACCCATAAAAATTTAAGAAATTAATTACACTAACAGTGCTTTTAAAAAATTCACCCAGCCGGGCACGGTGGCTCCTGTCTGTAAGCTTCAGCCTGTGAAGGATATATATACACAAAATTAGAACTACATCAAATTAAAATGCTTTTGTGCTGTAAGAGACTGTAACTTAAACAAAAAGCCACTGCACTAAGTGGGAGAAATTATTTGCACACCATACACTGGACAAGGCATTGATGTCAAATATCTACAAAGACCTCCTACAATTCAACAAAAAGAAAACAAATAGCCCAATCAAAAAAATGGGCAGGTGGGCACGGTGGCTCGTGCCTGTAAGCTTCAGCCTATGAAGTGGCTGAGGCTAGGGATTGCGGTTTGAGTACCCTCGGGGCAACACAGCGAGACCTAGTCCCAAAAAATAACTGGGTGTGGTGGCACGCACCTGTAATCCCAGCTACCTGGGAAGCTGAGGCTGGGGATTGCCTGAGTCCGTGGTACCCCAGGCAACATGAGCCTGAGGTTCCATGGGCAAAAATAGCGAGACCTAGTTTCAAAAAAACAAAAAACAAACAAAAAAAAAGGACAAAGGATCTAAATAGGCACTTCTATAAAGAAGACAATACAGATAGCCAACAGGTGAAAAAAATGATCATCATTTATCATCAGAGAAATAAAAATAAAAACCACAATGAGACACCAACCACCTAAAACTTTTGAGAATCAGATATTAGAAAGAGTAAAAACAAATGCTAAAGAGGGTGTAGAGTAAAAGGAAACCTCTTATACTATTGGTAAAAATATAGCCGGGCCCAGCGCCTATGGAAAGCAGTGTTAAGGTTTCTCAAAAAAAAACTAAAATGGATTGCCTTATGACCTGACTATTCCACTCTTAGGTATCTACTCCAAAAATACAAAAACATTAATTCAAAAGGAAATCAGCATGCCTATCTTTATAGCAGCACTGTTTACAATAGCCAAGATACGGAAACAACTGATAACACATGCCTTTAACTGCAGCCTACGAAGCAGCGAGGCCAAGACTAGGAGTCACTTGAGTCTGCGGGTTTGAGACCTGTCAGGGGCAACAAAGAGAGACCTAGTCTCAAAAAAATAGCTGGGCACGGTGGTATGCACCTGTAATCCCAGCTATCTTGGAAGCTGATCACTTGAGTCCATGGTACCCCGGGCAACATGAGCCTGTGGTTCCCCTGGGCAAAAGAGCGAGACCTAGTCTCAAAAAAAAAAGTTTCTAATATAATTTTTTTTTTTTTTTTTTTTTTGAGACTAGGTCTCGCTATTTTTGCCCATGGAACCGCAGGCTCTCGTTGCCCGGGGTACCATGGACTCAAGCCATCCCCAGCCTCAGCTTCCCAGGTAGCTGGGATTACAGGCGCGTGCCACCACGCCCAGCTGTATTTTTTTTTTGGAACTAGGTCTCGCTACGGGCCCCAGGCGGGACTCGAACCGCGATCCCTAGCCCCGGCCGCTTCATAGGCTGAAGCTTACAAGCACGAGCCACCGTGCCCGGCTCTAATATAATTTTAAAGCAGTTTTAAGCAGGCCAGGTACGATGGCTCGTGCCTGTAAGCTTCAGTCTATGAAGTGGCTGGGGCTAGGGATCACAGTTCGAGTCCTGCCTGGGGCCCGTAGCAAGACCTAGTTCCAAAAGAATAGCTGGGTGTGGTGGCGTGTGTCTGTAATCCCAGCTATCTGGGAAGCTGAGGCTGGGGATTGCTTGAGTCTGTGGTACCCCGGGCAACATGAGCCTGAAGTTCCATGGGCAAAAATAGCGAGACCTAGTCTCAAAAAAACCAAACAAACAAAAAAAACTGGAAGATGATAATATTAAATACCAATATTAATTAAGCACTGGGTATCATTCAAAAAAGAAATCTAAATATCTTCATAAACTATTTCAATCTAATTTTTGTGAAAATTGTATTAAATATATACAAAAAACTTTAGATGTGAACATATTTGATCCATTAATTCTATTTCTAGTAATTGATCCTAAAGACATAATTTAAATTGTACTGTAATAATCTGTGCCAAAGCTTGATGTTGATTACAATAAACTGATTATTTGGTTGTTTTTTCAGACTAGGTCTTGCTAGTTTTCCTGCGGAACTGCAGGCTCATGCTGCCCTGGGTACCAGAGACTCAAGCAATCCCCAGCCTCAGTTTTCAGGAGCTGGGATTACAGGCGCGCGCCACCAGACCCAACTATTTTTTTGGGACTATGTGTCCCTACGTATCCCCGGCGGGACTCAAACTGTGATCCCTGGCCCCGGCCGCGGCTTCCTAGGCTGCCCCTTACAGGCATGCACCACCATGCCCGGCCCTAAACTGATTATTTGCTTCCCCAAAATTCATGTTGAAATCCTAACCCCAAATGTTGTGGTTTTAGGAAGGAAGACATCTGAAAGGCAACAATTTAGACCTGAGGGTGGAGGCCTCATAAATGGGATCAGTACCTTCATAAAAGAGGCCCCAGAAAGTTCTCTTGCTTTCTCTATCATAAGGAGTCAAATAAGAAATCTGCAATGAGGAAGAGGGATCTCAACATAAATGAATCTGCTAGTTCCCTTCTCTCAGATTTCCAGTCTCCAAAACAGTAATTTTCTTTTATTTACAGGTTATTCAGTATGTACTTTTGTCACAGCAGCTCAAATGGACAGAGTTATTATGAGGGTATTTGTTACATTAATTTTTTCAAAAACATTTCATTTCCAGAAAAAGAATTTTAAATATGTATGGAGCCGGGCGTGGTTGCGCGCCTATAATCTAAGCACTGGGAGGCAAGAGGCCAGGGATTGCTGGAATTCACAGGTTTGAGGCTACCCCAGCAACATAACGAGACCCGGTCTCGAAAAAGCAGCCAGGGCCAGTGGCGGGTGCCTGTAATCCCAGATACTTGGGAGGCCAAGGCTGGGGATTGCAAGACCTAATCTCAAAAAAGCAAAAAAAAAAGTATGGAGTAAAATTCCCTACAACACTGGGGAGAAAGTTTGAACAAATATCCAACAATAGGTCATCCAACTAAATTATAGCATGAATACTACTACAGCAGTTAGAAGTTTAAAAGACGCATACATGCTTTTTCATAAAAAGATAGTTACAGTAATTTTAAAGATTCTGGTAGAGATGTGAACTTATACCCCTAATCATATTCAGTGTTGCAAACCAGGTACTTCAATAAAAATAAATAAGCAGCCAGGCACGGTGGCTCGTGCCTGTAAGCTTTCAGCCTATGAAGCGGCTGGGGCTAGGGATCGCGGTTCAAGTCCCACTCAGGGCAACACAGCGAGACCTAGTCCCAAAAAATAGCTGAGCGTGGTGGTGCGCGCCTATAATCCCAGCTACCTGGGAAGCTGAGGCTGGGATTGCTTCAGTCCGTGGTACCCCAGGCAATGTGAGGCTGCAGTTCCACGGTCAAAAATAGTGAGACCTAGTCTCAAAAAAACAAAACAAAACAAAAAAACCCTGCTTTTGTACCATCCCTACTTATAGATTTAGGACAAACACACCAAAAAAAATTCTTGAAAATGAGAAGATAGGTAATTGTTACTATTTGCTTAGCTATTTTTGACCCCATCCCCAACTCAATTCATAGTTCTATTTTCTGATTTTTATGATATTGCAGCATAATTATTGATAAGCAGTAACTATTTAAAAGTTAATGTTGTAATATCAAGGAAGATGATAGAATAGGAAGCTACAGAAATCTGTTCCATAGGAAGCAATTGTAGTGGAATTCTGTAGTCCAGTTTAAAACTTGCAGCATTTTTGCCCAGCGTGGTGGTACATGTTTGCAATCCAAGTGCTGGGAGGCAAAGAGACCAGGGATCGCTTGAGTTCACAGGTTCGAGACTACCCTGGACAACACAGCGAGACATGGTCTCAAAAAAGCAGCTGGGTGCGGTGATGGGCGCTGGTAATCACAGCTACCTGGGAGGCTGGGGCTGGGGATCGCTTGAGTTCATGGGATCAGGACTACCCCGAGCAACATAGCTAGACCTAGTCCCCAAAAAAAGAAAAACAACTTACAGCATTCAGAAAAGAACAGCTTTTGTAACAATAACCAAAAGTGGTTCATAACATAAGCTTCCTCAACAGAGTTCCATGGAATGAACAAAACATGGTAGATACATACAATGAAATACTATTGAGTCAGAGGAATGCAACTGTGACACATGCTAAACAGATAAACTTTGAAAAGGCTATATACGTTATACTAAGTGAGGGCCGGGCACAGTGGCTCCTATGAAGCGGCCGGGGCTAGGGATCACGGTTCGAGTCCTGCCTGGGGCCTGTAGTGAGACCCAGTTCCAAAAAAATAGCTGGGTGTGGTGGTGCACGCCTGTAATCCCAGCTACCTGGGAAGCTGAGGCTGGGGATTGCTTCAGTCTGTGGCACCCCAGGCAACGAGAGCCTGCCGTTCCACGGGCAAAAATAGAGACCTAGTCTCAAAAAAAAAAAAAAAAAAGTTATACTAAGTGAAGTAAGTCACTATAAAAGGCCCAATACTATGTAATTCCTTTTATAAATGAGATAGCTAGAATAGGTAAATTCATAAGACAGAAAACAGACATTATGAGGGTTTGGAGCATAATAACAAACTGAAGAGTTGTTATTTAATAAATCTCAATTTTTATTTTGGGATAAAAAAACAAAAAATGATGATGGTTACATTACACTATGAATGCAATTATTGTCACTGAATTGCATACTTAAAACAGTTAAAATGATGAATGTTGTATATATTTCACCATAATGAAAAAGTCTTCAGAGCCAGGTGCGGTGGTGTGCACCTGTAATCCCAGCCTTGGGAGGCTGAGGTTAGGAATCACTTAAGACTGCAGGTTTGAGACTACCCCAGGCAACACAGTTAGATCTAGTCTCAAAACAAAACCAAAAACATAACTTCACCTTGAAAGAACTCAAAATAACAAGGATTTGCTGTACTATACATGTAAAAACAAGCACTAGAGCCATTTTCTGCAGCATACTTTTGAAGGAAAGGAAAATCTCACTTTTTTCTCCCATATAAAAATTCACATAAAAACTTACCTATTGTTTGAAATGCCTTTTCTTCCCCAAAATCTAGGTGACTACGTATTTATCAAAAATCATACAACTATACTCCTAAAATTATTAATATTAATGTGTGTAAATATTTCCATGGACTTGAATTCTAAAAGATAATCAGAATCTAAAGTTCAACGACAGGGTACAAAACAATTAGTGATTACTACACACTGATTCAAAGAAATGAACCTGGATCATATCATCACTAGCTAAGAAACTCTCCTTGTAATTTTGAACTAGTCATTTCCTTCCCCAGGTCTTGATGTCCTTATTTGTAAAATTAAATGAGCACTTCCAACACCAAGATTGAGTTAGCCTGCAAGGCATTCTAAAGGCATGTTTTAAAACGTAGTACTGTGTCTTTTGTACATATTTAATTGAAAAATAAACAAGGATATATGAAATTTTATTTTCATGATATTCATGACAGACATCAGTTGCAAATAACAAAGGACATAGTTGAATGATGATAACCCTAAAATGGCCTATATAGTAGCTTCTTTAGAAAGTCCCTGACATAGGTAGGGCACCATGGTGCGTGCTTTTAAGTGACAGCTTATGGAGTCATGGCAGGGTCTGAGGATCGCCCTTTGAGTCCTGCCCGGGGCAACACAGCGAGACCTAGTCCCAAAAAATAGCTGGGCGTGGTGGCGCATGCCTGTAATCCTAGCTATCTGGGAAGCTGAGGCTGGGGACTGCTTGAGTCCGTGGTACCCCAGGCAATGTGAGTCTGCAGTTCCATGGCAAAAATAGCAAGACATAGTCTCAAAAAAAAGGCCCTGACAATGATGTTTTGCTCATTTAGCTTGTTCAGTATCAGAAACAGGTGCAAATTATGTAATCACTCAGAAAATAAAACAGAGTCATTCAACAATAATTTAACAAGGACATTTTCATTTTGAAAAATTTTATATTTTCAATTTTATAGAGGTATGATGGCCAAAACTGTATGTTATGTAAATCTTTTCCCATTCTTTAAAACATACATTTACAACATGGCTGGAACTAGAAAGACTTATCTTAGCAGAAATAAGCCAAAAAGAAAAAGAGAGATACAGGATGGTCTCACTTATATGATGGATATAGGGAAAAACAAACGAATAAGAAAAAATAAAAACCACCAATGGGACTGAACAATGGAGTGAGAGAGGAGGAGGGGGAAGAAGGTGGAGAGACAAAGGGCACAAAAGATCAGGATGGTTAGCGAAATGGGGAAAGTCCCAGGGTACACAATAATGCAGTAATGTAATATAAATATAAATACACATATATATGCAAAAAAAAACCCTATACATTTAGCAATGCTCTTAAGTTTTAGGATGGACCACCTATAACCACCACCATAAATAGAAAAGACCACCGTTAATCCTAATGCCCCCAAAGAATTCCCTCACACAATCCCTTTGTAATCCTTGCCCTCCAGCCCAAACCCCTGATAACCACTGTTTTCAGTGCCTATAGTTTTATCTTTTATGTCATACAGATGGAATTATTCAGAATATAATCTTATGAGACTGCTGTCTTTGATACCCATCCATATATCAGTTTGTCGTTCCCCCCCCCCAGACAGTCTCACTATGTTGCCTGGGGTAGTCCCGATCCCACGAACTCAAGCCATCCACAGTCTCAGCCTCCCAGGTAGCTGAGATTACAGGTCTAGCTATGTTGCCCAGGGTAGTGCTGAACCCCTGAACTTAGGTGATCCTTGGCCTCTTGCCTCCCAGCGCTTGGATTAACAGGCACACACCACCACGCCCAGCTCCCCATATATCATTTTCATCAATAGTTGGTTCCTTTATATCACTGAATAGCATTCCAAAATAAAGAGTATCAGTTTGCTAAACATAGACCATAACTTACATAAACAATATAAATGGCCAATGACACCAAACTAAATTTCATTTGCAGTTAAAATGGTCAGCTAGGGCTGGGCATGGTGGCGCATGCCTGTAAGCGGCAGACTAGGAAGCCGCAGCGGGGACCAGGGATCGCGGTTCAAGTCCTACTCAGGGCAACATTGCGAGACCTAGTCCCAAGAAAATAGCTCGTGCTCGCTTCGGCAGCACATATACCAAGAAAATAGCTGGGTGTGGTGGCACATACCTGTAATCCCAGCTACCTGGGAAGTTGAGGCTGGGGATTGCTTGGGTCTGTGGTAACCTGGGCAACATAAGCCTGCAGTTTCACAGGCAAAAATAGTGAGACCTGGTCTCAAAAAAAAAACCCATAGAATTGTATATTTAAATGGATGATTTGTATGGTTTGTGAATTATATTAATAAAGCTGCTCTTTTTTTAAAAAGAGACAAAAGGGAAGGTGATTAACTTAAACTCTTAAAGAGGCAGAGCAACCAAGGTTCTGGACCTTCTTTTTTAAAATACTTTATTATATAATTATTTCACATCTTTGTAGTCCCCAGGGCTCTCCCCTTCCTGATATTCCCTCTTCCCTCACCCACTCCCTCCCCTCCCAGTTGTGAGGGGTTGTGGATCTTATTTTAGATTCTGATTCAATTTACTTAAAGTATATCTATGACAACTAGGGAAATCTGAACTGATTTTATATTAGAAAATTGTATTGCTCACTTAGTAACTGTAAGAAAAATAAATTATGTTTTAAAAAGAATACTTATCTTTAAGGAACTCTTATTTAGAGATGAAAAGATAGGAAGTCTGCAGTTTATTCTAAAACAATTGGGAGAGGGGAGAGCAGGAATCTAGAGGAAGCCAATAATTTTTTTAAGAGGTCATTTATAGTGAATAGGATCTTATAAACTGGGAGTTCACCTAAAGATGGCAAAGAGAGGGGTGGGTGGGGCTAAAAGAAAAAAATGATAAGGAGATTAAAAATGGCAAGAAAATTGATGAATTTATGGAAACCTGGATGTACCTAGAAGAAATCATTCTAGCAGAAACGAGTCAGACAGAAAGGGACAGAAACCAAATGGTTTCACTAATATATGGTCAACCAAATGAAACTGCACAAGGGGAGAATGGGGACCAGCTGGAGCGGGTGGGAAGGGGAGGTGGTGGGTGACCCCCAGGGACTGAAACGATGTGAAATATATATAAATAAATAAATT
>PVHY01032870.1:0-11563 GCA_004024945.1 Uropsilus gracilis
GAATGCTGGCTGCACTTCTTCCACCCCATTTCCCACCTGCTCCTACAACCCTAGCATGGCTGAGTTAGTTGGAAGTTGAAGTGGGTATTTAAGCAGAAAGTAATTTACTGACAAAATACTGGAAGAGAAAGCAAAGGAACATAACAAACACAATAGAATGCTGAGACATGAACAGAGGACGGGGAGTGGAATAAAGAGATAAAGATGAGTTAATGAGAGCTAAAAAATAAGAGAGGATGTATTTAGATCTGGGATAATAATGTGTCATGTACTGGAGAGTATGATTCATTTAACCCTCTGCACCTGAAAAACACAAATGTGGGATGAGGTGAGTCATGTTGGTTAACTCCCAGGGTTTTTGGAAAAACAGAGCTGAGCTGGAGAGAAGGCAGTGACCACAGCAAAAATCACACCATAATGACAATGTTACCAGACAACAGTCTCAATTTCCCTTAGCCAATAAAAGAAAAAAGAGTTTGAGGAAATGGGAAATGGCTTAATTTGTCAACAAAGTGGAAGAGGACAGCAGACTCAGGTCTGAAAGACACCTGGCCTGCTCTTTGGCAGAGAGCAGGGGTACTTATCATTCACAGTCACAAGGGTGTAAAGAAAGTGGGCACAGGTTTGCATGTCCTTAAGACAGAGGCATCAGGAGATTCAGGGTGAGGCCAGCTTGTTTCGTCAATTTTCAATCTTTCTTCTTTGGCCATTGTGAGAAAATAAGGCTGTTGTGTAAAGAGCCAAGTGCAGGGTGTGAGAAAGGACAAACCAGAGAGCTCGACACAGTCTGGAGGCTGTGGGCTATTGGAAGTATGACTGATAGCAACTTTAAGGTAAATTACTAGGCCTTTTATTAGGTCTAAGCAAGGGGGAAAAAGGTAGCCAAGAGAATGCTTTATGACCAATTAATTAAGGAAGACTAATGGCTAGGGAACAATAAAATTGGGTAAAACATTACTTTCTATGAGATAATGGCAGGGGATTCACCTATAAATTTGTTGGTAACTCCCAAGGAATGTTTCTTAAGGTAAACATTGGAGGAATGGAGACGCTGCTCTCTGCTCTCCGGACATCCATCATGCCAGTCCTGTCTTCAGTGTTCTGAAGGCAGATAAGAGTGAAATGAAGTGTTCCTCATTTCACAGCATGAGTCCAGTCCAGTCTCAGCTGGCAGCCTCTGACAATGTTGATCAAAGGTTGCAATTTAGAATGGGTAGGGGAGTGCATATCTGAAGGGGCAAGAGGAGAGGCATGATGGTTTAGCTTAACTGCATCAACTGGATGATGAAGTAAGTGCCTAACCCAAGACACACACCCGCCTGCACTCCTGTTCAAGAGCTGACTCTCAGTCACGTCCACAGCCTAGACTGTTCAGAAGAGGCCTCAGAAGACACATCTAACTTTCTTAGCCTCTATCCAGAAGGCAGGATCCACTTTCTTCCAAAATTGACACTATAGAAAAGTCCTAAGAGACCAAACATCTGACACATTCCTTTCACCTAATTTCAGCTTTCACAACTCAGATCTGGCACTGTATCCAACTCAAGACAAAACTCAGTTTAGTTCAAGGAAGTGGCTCTTTGCTCAGACACTTTCCAGCTCTGGAAAACATCTTCCATTCATGCTTTTTGAGGATATCCAGCAACAGAAGCATTGACACTGCAGCTAAAATTCTATCAATTCAGAGAGCAATGACAGTGATGCATGTGTGCCATTTCACCATTCACCTTTCTTGAATCTACTTGCTGGGATGGTGAAATCAAATGGTGAAATGCTGGGTTCCACATCAGAGCTAACAGCACAGGCCCAGCTCACTATGACTCCACTTCACTTTACAGAAGGGTCCATGGCAAAACAAAAAACACAGTTAAAGTCAATAAATACCAGGTTGTCACAGCCAGCAAGTCAAGTCCCTGCCTGTAGCAAGCATGAGCCCAGGGAACCCTTGTCATAAATTAGCACTTGGTTCAGCTCTTTCCTGTCTGTCTTTCACATTTCAAACACTACAACTTAAAATGACTCACATAAAAGATGCAGTCATTCTGAACTATTCAACAAATTTGGACAAGTACATGCAGTTTAAATGTACCCTTCCAAACCCCCCTCCCAAAAAAAAAGTATCTTTAACATTTCACTCTGTAACAGGGCAATCCCTAGGAAAGGGGAGGCACCTTTGCCCATGGGGTTCTCTACCCTATCTAAGGAAAGATGGAGAGCTGGCAGGGAGGAGAAGCTAGAGGAAATGTAAGACAGAAGGAAGGAGCTCAAGAAGAGCACCAGAGGGAAACACATGTAGCAGAGACACATGTGAGGAAGACACACTTGCTTCTAGGCCTTGAACTTGTACCAAGGACTTGGGGAACATGGAAGGAGACACTTGAAAAAGAGAGATCTTGTAGAGAGGCTGACAATGGCAAACTCACCTTGATTTGTATTTTGATTTTGCTCTTTTCCTTCAAGACTGACCCCATCTGCCCCTTTCCTCTTGTTCTCCACCAGAAAGTGCCTAAGCATGTGACCCTGCTTTGAGCCAACCCTGTTTGGCTGGCCATTTACCCAAAAGGGATGGGTATTTGGGCACTTGAGTTTGAAAATATATTCTTCCTCATTAATTGCACATGAACTTTGTTAAAGTTCGTTTCTACAGGTCTTAAAGGTTCGTTTCTACAGGTCTTAAAGGTTCTACAGGTCTTAAAGGTTCGTTTCTACAGGTTTTGTCTTGATGCAGTCCATTTAGAGGAGGCAGGTTTGGGGTCCTAGGGTGCCCCTCCCCCTGTCCTGTAACAATTTCAATGACAAGTCGTCTCTTGCTTCTAAAAGGTTAATATGGCAAAGGCAATAGTCAGTCTGGTTAATACTGTAGAGGTCACCTGAAGGCTAGGTTGCGTCCTTCCCAGAAGTTTCTAGAAGCACCTGGCTGACATCTCTCAGAGTCCAGGTCTTCCTGTTCCATCCACTACTGAACAGACAGCAGCCTGTACAAAATGCTGCCCAGGCCTCAGAAAATACCCAGTCGTCTTGATCTGTCCCCACCTATTGGTCACCAGCTCTGCTGAAACAATTTCTCCAACGGGGAATCTAAGGGCTGTCCCCTAATTACTTCAGACAGTCTTCAAACACCACTTTGCAGTCGCCCTCATCCAGAACTGCAGCTCCAGGAGTGGGGACACCCAGCAAGAAGAACCAGTGGCTCAGGGACATAAGCTGCCTCATTCAGAGAGGGACTGAACAAGTGCACGGATGCACGTATGACAAGGTGTGGCACCATGTCTGACAGAAGCTGCAATTATGTCAACAGTTAACAGTCAGCGTCTCTTGTCTTACACCTCCTTCTTGCCCTGACTGCAGTTCCCCACTGTACAGTAATCCTCCCCCAGAAAAGAGAACGTGTTCCTTTCCCTCCACATTTTTAGACCCTCCTTTTTTCCATCAGAGAAAATTCAATCCATGCCAGCAAAAATCATCTATTTTTGTCAGCAGAAGAATAAAAAACAGAAACTTGCTTATTTTTAACACTTTTTAAACATTTTTAATGAAACTTTCACCACCCACCCCTCCCTGAACTCCCCTTCCACAAACGCTTGTCTAGTCTCCTCTTTCTGATAGTGACTGCCTCAAACTTGAGAGAGCTATGTCATGCCAGGGACACCAGAGTCCAGTGGCTACAAGAGAACAGAGGCCCGAGTCTGAGACTGAGGGGGCCAGCTTCCAAAGGGCTGATGGGGCACCTGTGAGTGCGAGGGCTGACATTGGGGCGCAGCTAGGGGGCAAACAGGAGTACAAGCCCGAAGTTCTGTCCACACCCGGCTGGGTCAAGCCCGGAACTAGAAAATGGAATAGACTGGGGTCTGGGTTGGGACTCCAGACAGAGTGTAGGAATCAGAATTCTGAGCTCAGCAAACACTCCAAAAGAAGGGGAATCTATGCTTACTGAATCATCATCAACAGCGGAGAGTGGGGCAGTGCTGGGCACAGGAAGCAATGGACCCTATCTGACCAACAGCAGCAGCCCTGGAACCCACACTGGAGGACAAGGTCACCATCTCCCTCACCAGAGCACGCATCTCATAGCCGACACACTACAAGGATCAGAGAGACTTTATCTGGTGAGATGGCATCCAGCCCTGCCTCCTATTAGGAGAGTTAAAGAACCTGAGGTCCAAGATCCTTGTAAATGGACTGCGTTACATGTGAAGCTCCACTTAACCGCAACTCCTAGACTCACAATTCCCACATGATGTAGCAATCTCTGAGCTAACTCTAATGGGAGTGTTCCACTGACACTAAAATGGGGAAAAAACATAGATTTACAGCATGGAAAACACCCAAGTGCTGAGGATGGTGGAAATCTTAGCTCATCACTTGCTCACTTGTTTTTCTGCTGCCAATTCAAGCATATAAGTCATGACACTTCAGAGCCAGATACCACTCAGCCAACGGTCAGTCCACAACCCCACTCTCTCCCTTTAGCTACCTTGAAATTTTCATGAATTAAAGTGCCTTCTGGTAATTTTCAAGTTAATTCAATATATGCCATGTTCCAGATTATCATTTCCAATAAGAATTCAAAATAGACTCAGCACCTAGCACCTGACCAAATAAATATTTTTTGAATGAACAAACTTATATAAACTAGTTCAAATTTGCAGCCTTAGGTATTCAAAACATCCTGCAAGGCTCAGCAACCACAATTTAATTCCTTTATGTGATTTGTGAATTCACCTGGTTGGTTCAGACATCAGAAATGTTAATAGCGGTAAAGCCCCACACAATGAAATCACCACACAAGGTGATGAAAACACACATTTATGATGAAAATATATCAGAGAAGTAAATGACAAATTAACCAAAAATGGTATTAACCAAAATGGTTTAAAACAGTTAAGTACAAATTTGGAGTTTAAAAAAAAGAAAAAGAAAAAGACACCTTGCTTTTTGTACCAACATAATTTCCACATGGTAAAAATAAAAGCTCTATGAAAGTACTAAAGCAAAATATTTGCAATTTTTGTGATACTCATGTGTACCGAACTTTCTAAGCAAGATATGAAACACCAAAACCACATAGGAAAAGACATATATTTGACTAAATTAAGGTTTGTACATATTGGTATGATTTTTAAAATAATCTAGCATACAATCAGAAAATATGTGCAATGCAAATATTCAAGGGTTTAAGTTTCTTAATATACTAAATACAATGTAAATTGGTAATTTTGTAATTGCAGGTCATTTTGCAACTCTTTTAGATATCTATATTTTGTGCACCTCTGATCCATTATTCTATTTCTAGAAATTATTCCATAGATATACTTTTAAGATTCAGGTTCAAGGATTTGTACTGAAGAACTATTTGCAATCATCAAAAATAGGAACTAAACATATATTATTAGGGCACTAATTAAGTAAGTCATGATACACTGTGGTACAAGCGTATCACATACAAGTGTATGTGACTTTTTAAATAAATGAGGTAGATTGTGCATCCTGACAAGGAAAGTTACTCAAGCCTTTTACTTTATATTAAAAGGCAAAAAAAAGAAAGAAAGAAAAGCACTTCCATATGCGTAGACCATATCTAGAAAAATACAAGAACCATAATAGACTGGGAGAGAAAAGCTGGCTTTTACTTTTCACATGACCCTCTCCATAACATTGTTATTCTTTTACAGGTATGTGCTACCTGTACTACAGCCAGCCATCAAAAAGAAGTTTATGAAAAACTGACTTTAGAAATAGGTTTACTTCACTAAAAATAATCAATATTTTTTAAATTTGGGAGAACTGTTTTAAAAGATCTCTAGGTATGTAGCTATGTACCTAGCTATGTACTAGGTACATAGCTTTTGTATGTTGGAGAGCTTTTTGTGGAAAGACTCCATTTAATTTAAGCTCCCCTAAGTTTTAAGGTTACCAGGATGCAAAATGGTTCGTGTGGTAAGAGATCAGAGAATTTTTTTAATCTGATATGCCAGGCAAAGCTTGCCGTTAAGGAGTTACATATTAATTTTTACAAAGGCATCTTACAAAAAAGAAACTGACAATATGCCATAGTAGAGGTTGGCCCTGATGTAACCAGGACGGAAAAGCAAGGCTGAAGTCAAAGGATATTACAGGTGGCGCCCCCTGGAGGGGAGCGCTGGTGAGCCGAAATAGCATCAGATGAGACACATCTTAAGGGCAAGAATCAGTGTGGGTGGAAACTCTGATAAAGCATTTAAGGAGCTGAAGAAGGAGGGAACCATTTTCCAGGGTTCTTCCCCAAAGCGCAGCCATTTCTGGCTTCATCCCCAAAGGGTGGCCATCTGGAAAGTAGGGCCACACTGGGATTTGAATACCTCAGGCAAGAGAAAGAAACTGCAAGAAATTCAAGTACAGGTCCTTTGTTTTGAAACAATCTGTGGACCTCCCGAAGATAGGAAAAGTGAAGCTGCCTGCTGGAACGGAATCTGTGGATCCCTCAGAGATGAGCAATATAAAAGCTGTTGCGATGACATCTTAGCCAAATGGCCTTCTGCCTAGAATACTTGTTCCAGGTCTAGAGTGGCAAGAAAATGTCATCTTGGAAGCATGATATTTAGTTTAGCACTTAAGAGTGGACAATAACTGTACTAAGGTAACTGGCCATTTGTTGCCTCCATGACTCTTTGTTTTCCCTTGTTTGCTAAATCTCATTATTGTCTTTCCTGAACTTGAGTGTTCTTGCAATTGTGCGTGCAGGTGGAAGAACCCAGACAATGACTAATTTCCCTACTGGGCCCTCTTCTTGCTCAGTTTTAGTTTCTTTTTACACTCAGTGTCACTGCGAAAAAACACAATTAAGGACGCAGGTTGCCTGAGGCTTACCTACTTAGGTTTAGACACTGTCCCCTGTCCTATGAGGGCAGGAGGCCCATGTAGTTATGATGACAGTTGTCATCAGTAGATCCAGAAACTTCAACAGTCTAACAAGGAACCCTGCAGGTGGCATTCCTAATTGATCACAATTCACAAACTGACATTTCCTGAATCCTATCATATAGCTTCACACTTATCACAAGAGGCAGCAAAGCAAGATCAAGGACTAAAATAAAAGGCAGTTTCCAACCTCAAGGCTGGGACAAAACACCCCCAGATACAATGCCTGCTACAAAGTGTTGCTTGAAAACTAAATGAAAGCACATCTGAACAGTTTGAGTAAACTATAAGGTGCTACACAGTTACAGGCATTGTTTTGTTCTCAAGATGTCAGGTATCATGCACATATTAGGGCCTCCAAAATACTGTCCTCTAGACCCCACTTTCCCAATGTCTCACTTTGCCTCTTCACCTGTTACATGCAGAAGTAAGAATCCTAGGGTCAGACATGGTGGTGAATGCCTGTAAGCGGCTGCCTAGGAAGACACGCCAAGGACCACGGATTGCGGTTCGAGTCCCACTTGGGGCAACAAAGCGAGACCTAGTTCCAAAAAAATAGCTGGGCGTGGTGGTACATGCCTGTAATTCCAGCTACCTGGGAAGCTGAGGTTGGGGATTCCTTGAGTCTGTGGTACCCCGGGCAACGAGAGCCTGTGGTTCCAGAGGCAAAAATAGCGAGACCTAGTCTCAACAAGAAAAAAAAATAGAAGTGAGAATTCCCTTGTCACCTCAAAGACCCAGCCAGGACCTGACATTGGGGGATTTAACATAGAAATATAGCTGACACTTGAACAATACAGGTTTAAACTAGGGGGAAGGTGAGCCTCCATCATGCAATTGGTTGAATCCAGGCTCATAGAACCTGCATTTAAGGAGCACAGATAATAAATGATGCAGTGCTATCTGGTTATGCAGGGAAGGTAACAATAACCTTCCCCCTACCTTCTGTGAGTCAACTAGATTCAAACCTAGTCCAAATTATACAAATTATTCATCTTTTGAAAACCAGATCTTTCATTTTCTAAGCATCCCATCCTATTGACCCCATAGCACCCTCCCTACTTCATGTCTGCTGGGAGCAGCTTGTGACCCATTAACAACCGAGGTTTGCACATAACACAATAGGCACGTGTGTCAGGTTTGGGGGTTGCACAAAGAGAATTTTAATCCTTTAAGCATCATTTATTAGCAGTCAGTCTTACACATGTCTCTTAACACCCCAAGCTTTAGCTTTTGTTCTGAGTAAGATGAGCCAACAAAAGAATCTGCCCTTACAAGTCCTGGCATGCCATAACTGTGTCAAGCACTTACTCAGTACAGTAGGTTAAAATGTCTACAGATTCTAGCTTTCCTCCCATTAAGAGTCTCTCTTCCTTTTGCTTCTGAACTTTAGCGACTCAACCAATTTCTGTGGCAGAAATGACATTCTCAAACTTGAAAGGTGGGTCACCACCAGCCTTTCTGCTTCCCCGGGGGAACACTTCATGCAAACAGCTCATGTCCTCTGAGACGTCTGACTAAAGAGGCTCCAGTTCAGAAGATGCCATAGCTCTCTGGCAGAGAGGCCACTTGGAGAGATGTCTGACTAGAACACGCATGTATCAGCACCCATCCTGGCACTAGAGAGGTGTGAGAAAGCCACCAGATGTTGCCAGTTCCACCAGCCACTGACTGAACTCCAAGCAAGAACTGTCCCTCTAGGCCAGGTCAATCCACCGAGTTGAGAGAAAGAATATTAAGATCATGCTGATTTAAAGCTCATCTCTAGGGCTACATGCTTCTCAGTACTATATTCTGAAATATACTCAAGTAGGAAAGAACAGTCCATTCTAGGACTGTGCACCAATCTTTCTCAACTATTAATGATGTCACTGTGAGAAAAATGATGAATTGCAAATTATGGTATTGCTCATGAGTTTATAATTGCCATTTTCTTTTACTCATGGGTTTGTTTTTTTTAATTTTATAATTCTCATGCAATATTGTTCATACTTGCCTGGTTCTTGTTCCCCTTAGGTATGGTCCTCCAATATTGTACCCCTACCCCCTCACCCAGTTCCCTCTTTCTCCCTTCCCCCCTTTGCTCATGCCAATTCCTCTCGATGCAAGTCATCAGTCTATGTTTGGACCACTGGTCTTTTCTTTTTCTGGAACAATGTCCTCCTCCTGAGTGTGGACTTGCACTTCTGGGTCACAACAGACTAGGCTGCTTGGACTTCCAGGAGTAACTGAGGCAGATAGTCAGGCCGAGCATGCCAGGAATCTTTTGTAGGGCAAGTGTGTGGTGCAGAACTCCAGGCTCCTTTCTGGTGTCTCTCATATTGTGTTGCTTCTGTGCCATGTAGTTCTAATATCTTGATTTGGGAGCCCATCTCCCAGCCACTGGCAGTGGAGATGTTCCCTTCTGGGGACAGATTTCCCCAATGGTTGACCTAGCTCATCTCCTCTCTCTTGTGTTAGCAGTTCTGCCATAAGGCCACAGCCACAATCTCTGTGGCTTACTTGCCCCATTTTTGGTAAAGGAGGGAAGTTTGCTCATGTTATACAAAACTCCAGACCAGGGGTTTGGTTCCCCAGCCCCAGAGACCATATAGGTGGATCTTCAAACAGGTCACCACAGTCACTAGCCTCATGTTCTTGTCTCATAGGTTTCAATCATACTGTTTTGGTCCTACCCAGGTGATGAGTATATTCAAGATTATTATTACTTTCTTTCTTCTCCATCATGTCTGCAGTTGGAGAGACTGTTTTTTTCATTCCTAGTGCAGGTCTGATTGCATTTGGAGTAAAACAGACTCCCCTCTCCCCCCAAACTTGTACTATGGCAGAACTCATGGGTATTTTTAATCTGGAAGAAGTTCAGGATATAGGAAGAAGACCCAAATAGGGTGTCTGTAACAACACTGCTCATCAGCAAGAATAGGATATGCACCTGTGGCTAGCTATGACACAACAGTTCATATTAACAAGTCAGATGTAAGGGAAATGTGCAATAATGCAATTCATATTAGTAGGAGTGACAAATGCAAATCAATAAATTATATCACTTTCAAATATTTCTATTTTGATTATCTAACATTACACCACTAAGTTCTTACTAGGATTGCTCTATAAGGTGGAGGCACAGAAATTAAGCAATTCCTCTTTTTAAATAGAGATTTTTTTTTAAACTTGGTATATTGTATTTCTTGATAGCTCCTGTTACATTGTTTGGAATATCTTTAAGTGACTGAAGCCATGTCATGATTCACAGGCTTATGCACATAACCCCTTCAGGGAAAAAAAGCACTTTTTTTTTTGCCATATATATTAATGTGGTTTCAAAAGAATCTATAGATTATAACCCCAGGGGTATCTGCAAGGCTGTCCTTTAGTTGGGCCACACCAACAAAAATAGAATTGTAGATTGGGACCTGTTCCTGTGGAAATACCACTCTGGGTCGATATCACAGGCCTCTGAACATACCTCCACACTCCACCTGGTGGTGCCCAGGAACCATGGTCACTTCCTTCCCCAGAAGTCCAGCACACACCTCATTAGAGCACCAAAGCTTCTCCCAGTCCACGGTCAAAAGTACTTAGAGTAGTGCTTCTTGGTCTTTTTAAGATTCTGGAGGTTTGTTAAATGAAAAAGCAATACCACAAACCCCAACACAGACATTCATAATTGTGTAAATATAAACAAATAATAAAAAGTACATGCGAACTGCTTAAACTATTATAAAAGAAGTACGCTGATTGCATCCAAATTAGACTGTACAGGCTGTAACAGTTAAGTGAACTTTAGTCGGACATGATGGCTGGTTCTGCACTGCTGAAGTGAAACTGCGCAAGGCTGTGGCTAGATACCGAGGTCAACATGCTCTCTTACCATGTACCACGTGGTGATTTCATTCCCTTGCACTCTCCATAGAGTCTGTACTCAAAGTTGCTCAAGTCTACCTTCAAAACAACCCAGAAGGTGTTGTGTAGGGACAAACAGAAACAGGATTCATGGACATGGCAACACACTGAGAAAGAAGAAGCAAGGACTCATGGAAACAGCAGTAGCAGATGGGCTCAATAGTAGCAAGACCTTGCCTTTGTTTTATTGATGGAGTTCTTGTATGCAGGATAATCACGAGGGGTTGGGAGGGTCGGGAAAAGCAGAAATCATCTAGTAATAATCATGAGGAGTAAAAGGGTCAGGGATAAACAAGTTATTGGATTTTTCAGCTTTAGAAGGATCAATCTGATGATCAGATATCTGACTTATTCATCAGATATTATAATCAAACCATACTTTACACCCTTACTCATGGTTCCAATGTTATTGGCAAAGCGTTTCACTTAGCAAGCCCCTTCTCAAAACCTATAAGGCATGTATCCATGTCAGGTGATGCAGATTTTCCAGAATGCCTCCTGATACATACTATTTTGACCTGAGGTATAAAGTGTCCTGCTTTTGGCCGGGCACGGTGGCTCGTGCTTGTAAGCTTCAGCCTATGAAGCAGCCGGGGCTTAGGGATCACGGTTCAAGTCCCGCCTGGGGCCCGTAGTGAGACCTAGTTCCAAAAAAAATAGCTGGGCGTGGTGGTGCACGCCTGTCATCCCAGCTACCTGGGAAGCTGAGGCTGGGGATTGCTTGAGTCTGTAGTACCCCGGGCAACGAGAGCCTGCGGTTCCC
>PVHY01032871.1:0-11562 GCA_004024945.1 Uropsilus gracilis
TCTGCATATAGTGATAATTTCAGTTCCTCTTTACCTATTTGTATCCCTTTTATGCCTTTCTCTTGCCTTATCGCCCTAGCTAGGACTTCCAATACAATGTTAAAGAGTAGTGGGGAGAGTGGACATCCTTGCCTAGTTCCAGATCTCAGCTGGAATGCTTTTAGTTTTTCTCCATTTAGGATGATATTTGCTGTAGGTTGGTGTGTCTTTTTGAAGAAAGGTCTGTTCAACTCTTCTGCCTATTTTTTATTATCAGGTTGGTCTTGGGTTGAGATGTTAACCCCTTATTGCACATATGGTTTTCAAATGCTGTCTCCCATTTAATTGGTTGAATTTGATTTGACAATGTCTTTTTCACTATGCAGAAAGTTTTTTCATTTGATAAAATACCACTTATTTTAATTTTGCTCTTGTTTCCCTTGATGTTGAAGATGAATCCACAAAGAGATCACTGAGGCTGACGTCAGAGAGCTGTTTTCTTCTGGGTATTTTGTGACTTTAGGTCTTATATTCAAATCACTAACCCATTTTGAATTTTGTGTGTGGTGTGAGATAGTGGTCCCATGTCATTCTTTTGTAAGTTGTTATCCAGTTTTCCCAGCATCACTTATTGAAGAGCCTTTCATTTTTCCCTTCCTATGCAATTAGCTTAGAGGCTCTTTTAAAGAATGAATATGATGAAATTATTCTAAACAAACATACATGGAGTCACTGCTTCCTCTGTACCAGGTGCCATGCTGGCTGCTTGGACCAGCTTGGCCAATCCAGTGCAACTGTTTCTTCGGGAGGTAGAACAGCTTTAGTGTAGAGGCATCTGAATGCTCCTCCCACATTTCCTCAGGAGCCACAAGGGCCTCTGCAGTGACTGGTGAATATATTTCTGGGTCATGAAATTACCATTGGGAATTGGAGCAGCGGGGCAGGGGGTAGACTTAACTGATAATATGTGATGGCCCAGAGAGGAAAGGTTCTATCTGATCTTGTTCCTAGTGCTTCCAAGTGCTCTTTGTTCTTACAGACACTAATTGATCTTGCTAATTAAAGCAATTATTATCATTTAACAGTCTTTTCCAGAAAGCATTATTTCCACTCCAAAACATCACTTGTATTTGCCAAGTGCCACGATATTACAACCTGGCAATTGGTTGGCACTTATTGCCAAATTATGTAAGTCCTTGCTTGGGCATAGGCCTTGTCTGAACAAGAGTGTGTGGAGTGCATTAGGATAACGATGTGGCCTGGTGTCAGAAAATGGAGAACAGCTGTCCTTAAAAGTCATCCATTAATTCAGTGTTTACACTTTGATTGGGAAGGAAATCCATGTTTGCTTAAGAAAAACTAGTGCCCAGCTGAGAAATGTCATTGTGTGAAAATGTTGGATTGAGGTTTGTTGTCAAGGAAATGTAAATTGTGGCCATTTCATGAAATTCAAATGGGCAGATTAATTGCTAAGAAAGCACTAAGACTATAATAAGTCAAGGTGGCTTTATTCAAAGATTGAAATGTAATTAGTGTTGACTGTAGCAGCAGCAACTAATGAAAAATGACTGTAAAACCCTATAAAAGAATTTTATTAATATTGGAAGAAATATTTTCATAGAATAGTCTTAAGTCAGCATGAGTAGAGATTATTGGGGAGTGAAATGACACCATTTGGTAAATTTCATTAAAAAAGTATCACAGTGAATAAATTTGTACAGAAACTCTTCTGTTAAAAAAAAAGTGGTGATAAACTTTAACAAATACCAATGCTTCTAGAATAAACATGCCAGTGCTGCTCTGAACCAAGGGTCAGGACAGATCCTGTCATTTTGATCTCATTGCAGGCTAAGGCATGTTTGCTCTTTCTGCCCTTACTATTCAAGTGTTTTACAAGTATTATTGGCCTTGTCAAGCTAAATAAGTTTAAAAGTAGACGGTTTTCCTTCTCTTTCAAAGTCCCACTAAAAGATAGTAAAGGAATAAGAATGTTTAAACCACAAAGAATGGCAGGAAGTAGATCTCTGAAGCAAAGGAGAGTGGTGATTGAATTAGTGTTAAGTGCTTCAACTGATGGTCTGGTAGTGTAGAAATGAGCTGATTTGCATATGGACCTTGAGAGCTTGTTTGGTCTGTCTGGGAACCGCAACTACTCTTATGCCTTCCACCAAAGACCTGCCGGTAGGCCTCTTTGAATATGCAACTTCAGGAGGGATGCACATGTTGCTGTGAGGGAGGAAGGAGACTTCTGCATAGCCATCCCTGATTCAGATCAACCGAATTAACCCTGGCAACCAATGGGGTGACTGCTGTCGCAGTCAGATCGCCCTCACATCCTGATTTTCCTATGGAACTGAGTTTTGGGAATGGAAGGCATTGGTTCCTGGATGTGGTAAGAGAAGGGGCCAGAATCTAGGGTCTTTGGCACCCTGGAGGAGTAAGCACCCATTTGTTCCCACCCCCTCCCCACTTCAACAGTGGGTTGGAGGTATTTTCTCTGAAGAAATTGGGCTGGCATAATGTTGGAAGCATATGTGAGTTGCTGAAAATAGAAACTGAGTGGCATAGTTGGTACCTCCATGCTCTTACCCTGCATGTCACATAGTGCTTGGAGCTAAGAATTTGTAACCTCCACCAGAGATGGAAGATACTCTCCTTGAGAAATTGACCAGCTACAGAAAAAATGTTCCCAGATACTGAAATGTGCGGGTTTCTCAGGGGAAATGTTGGTTCTTCCACCTATATTATTGTTAACTTGCAACCTAATAAAGTCCCTTCACCCCTGCAGAGCTTCTAATCTGCTTTTAGTTCAATAATTTGAGTCATACTAGAAGAACCCTCAAGAGCTAAAAACAGGGACCAAAGCAAATAGAAGAAAATGGTGATATTGTAGAATGCAGAGAAAATGTGTTTTGAAAAAAGTTACTAATTGCCCCAGAGAGAGAAGCTAGTTCTCTAAATATCTTAAAGTAAATATCTGTAAAATAACAATGGCATTTATGAAAGAGAAACAGAATTAGAAAGAGATAGAGGAAATAAGTTCTGGGATATTTAAGAAAATTTGAGGCTTTATCTCAAAGTAAAGTAAGAAAGATAGAATGCAGATGAGAAAATAAATATGAAAAATTGAAATTTACTGTAAAGGGTTAAACATTAATAATATACTAGAGGCAAAGACCAACAACAAAACAATGATTCTCTAAATTGTCACAGAAAAAATACAAGAACATTTCCTAAAACTAAACACATAATTTCCAAGTTGAAGGAACATATTAAATGCTTGTGTTTTATAGAATAGCCCAATTTTTATAAAAGTTCCCTCACTCTGGTATGTCATTGTGAGATTTCAGAACATCTATGACCAAGAGTCTAAAAAACCTCAGTGAAAGGTAAACAGGACATACCCAGGAAAGTATATCATAGTAGAACCAGAATTCTTAACAGCATTGCTAGAAACTAGAAGATAATGGAGAAATACTTTTGGAAAGCTGAGTAAAATTTATTTTTAATCAAGATTCTAAATCCAGCTGAACTATCCATTTAAAGTATGTATAGAACAAATACATTTTCAAAATACAAGGACTCAACGTTTTACTCCCTTGGACCTTTCCTTAAAAGGAGGCTAGAATGTGGGCCATGGGAACAATTTAACTAGTAAAGCACAAGACAGGAACCTTGGGAAATAAGGTAGCACAAAAGGAAGAGAGGAACTGGATCGTAATACAAGACAGGAGGGAGGATGGAAAGCGGCTGCAGTTGGTACATAGGGGGGTAGTGATAGGGGACAGCAGTGACGGGGAAGGAGAGCATCAAATTATCTGATTTTTCGATCATGTTGAACAGATGTGATGTAACCGAGAGGAATTAAGAATAAGTTTGTTGAAAGTAAGACAAGAATATAGCAATCAAGTCTAGAAAGTTAAGTTTTATGAGGAAAGATGACCATAGTCTACAGCTTGGTTCTTTAGTGAACAATATTCCTATACCTAAGTACACTGTTTCCCAATCCCTCTCTTGGATGGGGATGGCTATTTAAGTTCTTGCCAATAAAATGTGAGGGATTATTATTTCTAGGGAAGCTCCTTATAAAGAAGTTCCATCTTGTAATCATAAGGTATCTAATACATAAATGTAGATAATACGTAGATGATACGTATACGTATACGTATGCCTTGGATAGCTAAAGGTAGAAAAAAGACAAAAGTATCTCTGTTGGATTCATTCCAGCCCTGGACTTTCTACTCCTAGAGGAAAAAATTCCCAGCTTTTAAAATTGTTATTTTATGTGTTTCTGTTAGTAGGAACTGGCCTAATTCCTAACTCACATAGCCCACATCACAAATTATGGGATTATAATTTAAGAATGAAAATAAACATATTGAAGCATGAAAATCAAGAAATTGGAAGGAACAACAAAATAAAGAAAAACATTGAAATTTTAAAGATCAAACTAGAACTTAATAAATTAGGATTTGAAAGATGGATAAATCTTAGGAGTTCCTTAGAACAAAAATTTAAAAATTCAGATTTTACCTGAATAATCTAGAAATAAGAGAGTACAAATAAAATTAGATCATGAGAAATTGATACAGAGCAACTGTAATGATTTATACTTTTCAAAGCTGTGCAAATAAATTTGAAACTGTTTGAAATGATTTATAGTTTTTCTTGGAAGATACACCACCAGATTGATCCTAGAGCAGTAAGAACAAAAAGGGCCCTACATGTCCAGTGAGAGACCCTCAGAATGTAGGAGGTGGGGGATGGGCATCCTGCCATACCACCTGTTTGAAGTTTTCAAAGGGGTGACCACACATGATAAAGGGCAGTTCTGGGAGTTGTTGCCATTGGGATCCATCACAAAATAAAGATCTCTGAGTCGACTTTTAAAAAAAATAATATTTTTTAGATTAATATGTTACTTGACCTATTGTTCATCATTTTCTCTCACTGCTTGTCTTGCAAACAGATACCTTAGTATAAAATTCTTTTTTTGCATCGTGTGTACAAACAGTGGTAAAGATGGCAAAGAACGTCTGTGCATAGGAAGGATTGAAAATGTTGTTGGGACAGGAAATGAATGGTATGGGGGGAGAACAATGAATATAAATCGAGTCATAGCTCTGTTATTTTCATGGAAAACTACCTTGTTCTCAAAGGCTGGTAACTGGAACACACTATTGGTTAAAAATAAGTAGCTTGAAGTGTGAGAAAACCAAGTAAGGGAAAATAAAGCAACCAGAAAACCCTACCAGCTAAAAACAGAATAATGGAAGGTGTCAGACCAGTATCCCAGCTGTCCACCCTGAGGTCAGGGTTCAAGCCCAGAGTTGACGAATACTGTGACCGCAGGGGCTTGGGCATCCGGAAAGTCCTGTTTGGACAAGCGTTTAGTTCTGAGGTGTTTGTACTATTTAAAATGTCTGTTTTCTTTGAACTTTGAGATTTTCCCCTCACAGTCTCCGTTTACACGGATGTGGCCCTAACCTCATGTCCTCTTCTTCCCCCACCCCCCTTTTGCCTGGTAGTGGGGACAGCGAGCCATGGAGCTGTATTTTGGTGAATATCAACACGTGCAGCAGGAGTACGGTGTCCACCTGAGACTCGAAAGTGACGAAACCAAGAAATCGAGGAATTCTCAGCCTTCGAAGGCAGGCTCTTACGGTGTCAGTATTCGGGTGCAGGGAATTGATGGCCACCCCTACATCGTCTTGAATAATACAGAGCGGTGCCTATCCGGCACAAGTTTTTCTGAAAACGGGCCATCATTTCCATCTCCAGTGATCAATAAGCTGCCCCTACATTCCAGTAACGGGTCTGCCATCGAGGAGAACAGTAAAGAAGAGCTGCAGCTCCCGGAGAACCCCTACGCCCAGCCCAGCCCAATAAGAAGCCTGAAACAACCCTCTTTCTTGGAGGGTAAGAATGGAATTGTCCAGCGCAAGGAGGGGCCGCTGAAGCCTTCGCATGTGCTGAACTTTCAGAGGCACCCAGAGCTTTTGCAGCCCTATGACCCAGACAAGAATGAGTTGAATTTGCCAAATCTCCAGCCTCCTGAGAGTCATTGGCTAAAAACCTTCACGGAAGAAGGTACCAACAATAAGAACGTTTGGACTTGCTTTCCAAAATCTGGTAGTTCCCAGCCAGCCAGCCTTCCTGTGGAAGACCTGAGCAAATCCAGCACGACAGCCATTCGTTTATGCAGCTCGGTGGTCATAGAGGACCCCAAGAAGCAGACGTCTGTGTGCGTGAACCTCCAGAGCTGCAGCAAGGAGGGACTCGTGGACGAGGCACTTACGCCCAGCGCGAGGCCCCTGACCACCCACAGCCCGCACCCCCAGTCGGAAAGCAAGAAGACCAGGCCGGACGTGCTTCCCTTCCGACGGCAAGACTCAGCGGGGCCCGTCCTGGACGGGGCGCGGTCTCGGAGGTCCTCGTCGTCGTCCACCACCCCGACTTCGGCCAACTCTTTGTACAGGTTTTTGCTTGACGATCAGGAATGTGCCATCCACGCGGACAATGTGAATCGTCATGAAAACAGGCGGTATATCCCCTTCTTGCCGGGAACCGGGCGGGATATTGACACGGGATCCATCCCTGGGGTGGATGAGTTAATTGAGAAATTTGACCAAAAACCTGGGCTGCAGAGAAGAGGAAGGCCCGGGAAACGAAACAGAATCGATCCAGAAGACAGGAAGAGGTCGCGAAGCGTGGATAGTGCCTTTCCTTTTGGCCTGCAGGGGAGCAAGGAGTACCTGAGCGAATTTAGCAGGAACTTGGGCAAGTCGAGCGAGCACCTGCTGCGCCCGTCCCAGGTGTGCGGGCCCCGGTCGCTGGCCCCCGAGCTCCGAGGGAAGCAGGGCCTGGGGCGTGCCTTTGCCAAACTGCAGGGAGCGGTGCCTGGCACCCAGGGTGCCCACTCCCGACCTGCCCAGCAGAAAAACGATGGGAAAGCTACAGAATGCAAAGCTGGACAGGAAAGTAGGACAGCGCGCCCATCTTCCCTCCCAGCTCAGAATAAGAAGGAAGAGGAGATCAAAACGGCCACTGCCACCCTGATGTTACAGAACCGTGGGGTGGCGACTTCCCCTGACTCTGGTGCCAAGAGGGTTTCTGTGAAGACATTTACTTCCACTTCAAACACTCAGGTATTATTGGCAGTTATTTCTTACCTTTCTAAATGATCTAAGTCTTGAACCTCAGGGTATAGGCCTACATATCCTCGGTAATTAGAACTCTGATTTTTAAAAGGTTTACCCTAATACTGTATGTCCTTTTGCCAGTTGTGCCTTCTTCTGGGTTAATTCAAGAACAGCTAGATTCCCATTGGGGTCTTGTCTAAAAACAACACTGTAGAGAGGTTTGATTTTTTTTCTCTTTGTAGATATGAAATCTAAAAGTAGGAGAGCTTACTTCTTTATTAAAATAATTTATTTATATATAAATTTCACATCTCTGATCTCTGGGGTTCACCCCCCCCTCCCTGACCATTCCCACCCTGTCCCAACCCCCCACCCCCAAGTTGTGTACTTCAATTTGGTTGTTGGCTTATTTTGACTTTTCTTTATGGATTTTTGCTTATCTTTCCCATGTCTCATATAGTAGTGAAACCATTTGGTTTCTTTTTCTTTATTTTAACTTGTTTCTGCTAATATGAATTCTTCTAAGTCCATCCATGTTATCATAAAATCATCCAATTTATCATTTTTAATTGATGAGTAATATTCCATTGTGTATATATACCACATTTTTTTCATCCAGTCATCTGTTTCGTACATTTCGGTTGCTTCCATGTCCTTGCAATTATAAATAGTGCTGCAGTAAACATCCGAGTACAGGTGTCCCTTTTGTACCCACATTGAAGTCTCTTTTGGGTAGATTCCCAAGAGAGCAATTGCTGGGTCATATGGTAGTTCCATTTTCATTAATTTGAGGGCCTTCCATAGAGGTTGGACCAGTTTACATTCCCACCAGCAGTGTAAGAGTGTCCCCTTATCTCCACATCCTTGCCAGCACTTGTTGCCCATTTTATGGATGTGGGCCATTCTTACTGGTGTAAGGTGGTATCTCATTGTGGTTTTGATTTGCATTTCCCTTATTGCTAATGACATTGAGCAATGTTTTTATGAGAGCTTACTTCTACACAGACGTTCCAAGTCTTTATCATGACGTTGAATGACCAAATTCATGTCTGGTCTGATAAATTAGGTTAAAGTGATGAAATTTAATTAAGTGATACATTTCGTGTTTTGTAGCAATAATAAAAAAGTAATGATAAAAATGATAATATGGGCCAGGCACGGTGGCATGTGCCTGTAAACGACAGCTTCTGTAAACGACAGCTTATGGAGTCGCAGCGGGGTCTGGGGGTCGTGATTCGAGTCCTGCCCAGCGAGACCTAGTCCCAATAAATAGCTGGGTGTAGTGGTGCACGCCTGTAATCCTAGCTACCTGAGAAGCTGAGGCTGGAAATTGCATGTGTCCATGGTACCAAGGGCAAAAATAGTGAGACCTAGTCTCAAAAAAAAAAAAAAAGATAATATGGTTACTAAGTGCAAGAAGGTAGATGCTATTAACCACAATTTATAGGTGAGAAAATTGAGCTGAAGGCAATTTAATTTACTTGTCCAAGGCAATAGTTTTCTCTTTGGAAAGTGGGAATGTGCTTGGAAGCTTCTGCTTGAGACTTTTGCCTTCTTGGAAACATCATCTTGTTTCTAATAACAGGCATTATCTTTCAGGCCACACCGGATCTGTTAAAAGGTCAGCAAGAGCTTACTCAGCAAACCAATGAAGAGACGGCCAAGCAGATCCTTTACAATTATCTCAAAGAAGGGTTAGTGATTTTCCTTAAAGGAGTTCAATGTTGTCATTTCTAGTGGGGCTCTTAAATTCTTTTCCTGAGATCTGTGTTTTGTTCTTCCTTTCTGCTGCTTGAGGTTCACGACTGGGGTTTTCAGAACAGGATTTAAGTGGTGGGGGCTGAAGAACTGGGGAGAGAGGTATAGAGAAAGACATCACACTTTAATAATTGTAAATGAATACATTTTTTAAAATGACCCTTTCTGTTGCAAAAACAAATTCAGGGGTAGGAAGAATGTTTACCATTCAGGTTTGAATTGATGCTGCCAACAGCTTGAGGTCTTCCATGCACACAGGAATAAGAAGTTCCAAATAAAAACACCTCCTCCCCTCCCCAGAACTGACCTTGGCCAGAAGCCCCTGATTCCATTATATTGAAAGCAAGTATGAGTCATTTAAAAGCATTGCTTTCCACCAGCTTATCTTGGAGTTTGAGTTTGAGTAATCTGGTTTTCACTTTCTTAGATACCAACTGCTGGAATTATAGGCCAGGAATGTGAAGTTTCTGTTTCACTTCTCTCATCAGATATGATTAAGGAAAAAAAAAAAGCTTTATGCTTGACATGACTGAAAGTCATTTGGCAAATGCTCATTGGTATCAAACATTTCTTAGTTTTTTAATTTTGGATCACAATTATTTGTCAGTAATAAAGAGCTAACAAAATAAGTTCAAATTATAATATAGAGATATTTTTGAAAAACAAAGATTTTTCTAAGGCATGTTTTTAGTCTCTCTGAAGGCTTTTTACCATGTTAGGATTAAAGTAGAACAAAACTTGATTTTTTTAAAAATTCTTTCTATAATTTTTTTTGGGGGGGTTCATGATATACTGACGAGTGAAACAGATTTTATCAGGAGATGCCTATTTTAGGAAACATTTAAAATATTTTTTCTCCCCTAATTGTCAGGTGTGTGTGACAAAAGGTGTGATAGAAATTAACAAACTTTATCTGATCATTACTGGCGAATGTCTAGACCAAAAGGTCTGCTGTGTTGGCAGTCAGGGCTTGAGAGATTTATTTTTTTAAAACATTTATTAGTGCAAATTGTTCTTACTGTAAGATTTAAAAGTAAAATGTATGCTTGCGTGTGTCTGTCCCTCTGTGTGTAGGGGAACAGAGGAGAAATTTCTTGTTGCAATGAATATAAGTCCTTTGAATCAAACGATAAATAGCTAAATTTTCATGGGGCGTTTTCTCTAAACCTACTTAGAATGTGGTTATGGCTCTTTCATATGTTTGGAAATCGGAACCCCCCACCCCAAATCAAATGTTAACATCTAACAGTTTATTTGAAGAAAAAGACACTGGTTTTGTGTCAGCCTAAATTAATGTGGGTCTTCTGCAGTTTATCTTCCTAAAGAGCTTGTTGTCTGTGTCATAGCGCAGAAAATATGCTGAAACCAGTTGTTGTCCCCCTCATTTTTTTTTCCCCTTCCCCGGTTGCCTCTCTTCTAGAAGCACTGACAATGATGATGCTACTAAAAGGAAAGTCAACCTGGTTTTTGAGAAAATCCAGACATTAAAGTCTCGAGCAGCAGGGAGCACCCAAGGAAATAACCAAGTAAGTGGAGTTTTTATATTTTTCCCAGGGCATTTAAGTGGAATGTGGCAAAGTGTTTCTTCTGTCCATACATTTGTTTATAAGTTAGTGGGACATTTTCTGAGGACGTTAAAGGTACTTATGATGGAGGATGATGTTTTAAATGTTAATAATTTACTTTTTTTCCAGAAAACTTTCAAGATATTTTATTTTTATTTGAAAGTCATAAAATCTAACATCGTGAAACAAATAGGTGGTAAAATTTAGAGGGGAAAAATAAGCATGTGAGAATGAAATGAAGTAATGAGTGGAGAACCCTTACCTTCCTTTAGGCAAATTGGGCAGGTAAGGGTGAACAGGCTTGGACCCAAGCTTGGAACAGGCTTGGAACTTCAGAGATTAAGAAATAAGACAAAACCAGGGAATAAAGAGTGGTCACAGGTGGAGCTGATCAGCACTGATAGAAGGAAAAAGAAGTAGAATGACTTTCTTTTTAAAAATTGCCGCTTAAGTTACTGTTCCGAATTCAGGCTGGAAGTTGGAGGCTTTTTTTTTTAAATTTCCCGTTGTTGTTAAAGAAGGAAACATCTTATATTTGATGAACATCTCAGCACTAGATATATACTAAGAAACGGGCATGGTGGCACGTGCCTGTAAGCTTCAGCCTATGAAGGGGCTGGGGCTGTGGATCGTGAATTCGAGTCCCACTTGGGGCAATGTAGTGAGACGTAGTTTCAAAAAAATCGCTGGGTGTAGTGGTGTGCTCCTGTAATCCTAGCTACCTGGGAAGCTGAGGCTGGGGAGTCCGTGGTACCCCGGGCAACGTGAGCCTGTGATTCCATGGGCAAAAATAGTGAGATCTAGTCTAAAATAAAAACCAAAAACTAAAAAGCCCAACATACTAAGAGTTACAGGAAGCAGCATTTTGGGTGATGACTAGAAGCTTATAACTCAGCCTGCACAACTTTAAGTTGGAACCCATGTCTTCCTTGAGTGTCTTCCCTTTCTCCTCTTGTGAGAATTCTGCACGAGAAGCAAATAGAAGAGATCCAGGGCCCAGTAACCAGAAGTCCATCTATAGCTTCTTTTTTTTTTACCTTTGGAAGCCTGTAGAGGAAATCCCCCTTCCCCCCCCTCCCTCCCTCCCCCCCTCCCTCCCTCCCTCCCTCCCTCCTTCC
>PVHY01032872.1:0-11566 GCA_004024945.1 Uropsilus gracilis
GATTTTATAACAACATGGATGTACTTAGAAGGAATCATATTAGCAGAAATAAGTCAAGAAGAAAATGACAGAAACCAAATGACTTCACTAACATAAGGGATACAGTGAAAAAATAAACAAAAGACTTGGGGAAAAGTTAAAACAAGCTAAGCACCAAACTGAAGAGCACAACTTTGAGCAGGAGGGAAAGGGGGGGAGTGGAGGGGAGGGGGGGGGCAAACCCTGGGGATTACAATGTTGTGAAATTTATATATAAATAAAAAATAAAAATTAAAAAAAAAGGAGCCAGAAAATTTTTTTTTTTTTACAAAATTACAATTATTAGTGCACTTTCTCTTCTGTTCACTTGGTTTAAAATGTTGCAACTAATTTTTTTATGCTAGTGTAAAATTAACTTTGGGAAAATGAAAGTTTACCTCATAATAACTAAAAATGTTGCAGTTGCTATGAATGGTTTCAACAATGCTGTAGAATCTCATTATAATCAATAGGAATTGGTATGTTGCATCCAAATTTCATTAAAATGGAAATGTATTAAAAAAAATCTAGGGGCTAGGAATGCAGGCCAATGAAGGAAAAAGCCTGACTAACTCACTTACCCTACACTTCTTCACATTAAGACAAAAAGGCAGCCTACTGAATGGAGAGGATATACATGACTCACACATCTTAAAAAGATTGATATCCACAATATATAAAGAACTCATAGAGCTCAACAACAACAAAGAATACCAATGAAAAAATGGGCAGAGATTCTAACTAGATTATTTCTTCAGAGAACATATGCAGATGGCCAACAGACAGTTGGAAAAGTGCTTATCTTTGCTAATTATCAGGGAAATACAAATAAAAACCACATAGTTTCTCACACCTGTGAGAACTGCTATTTTCAAAAAGCTAAAAAGCAAGTTTTTGTGGAAAGGTAAAATGGTACATTCATTATGGAAAACCATGTAAGGATTTCTCAAAAAATTGAGATTATAAGTACTATATGATACAGATTTTCCACTTATGGATATTTTTTCAAAGAATAGAAAACACTTATTCAAAGAGATAAATGCACTCCTATGTTCATTAAGCGTTGTTTTAATACCTAAGATATAGAGTAATTACTCAGGTGTTAAAAAGGTGAAATTTTGCCTTTTTTGACAACATGGGTAGACTTAGAAGATATTATGATAAGTGAAATAAACCAAGGAAGGACAAATTCCATACAATTTCTGTCATCTGTGCAAGATAGGGATGCAAAATAAATTAGAAAAAAAAAAAACCCAAACAAACCAAAAACCCCCAAAACTCTTAGAATATCAGAACAAAATGTGGTTACTACAGAGGAAAAAGGGGGAAGAAGATGAATTAATTAGGTAAAGGGGAGTAAGTATGGTAGTGAATCATAGCTAGGTTTTGGTAGTGATAATAATGTAGTGAATACAGATTTTTATATGTAGTGAATACTGATAATTATAATGCTACATATCTGAAGTCTATGTAATATTTTAAATTAATGTTACTTCAGAAAAAAAAAGGAGAAAGATTTGTTAGATTTTAAGAGATTCCAGAGAGGAATCTTGTACCAACTCTCTCAGTTTTCCCAGGACTGATGAAATTTGGGGTTGTGGAACATTCAGTGAGTGGAAAGTCTAGGAAAATTCCAGGTAGACCAGAACAAATTGTTCTTCTCAAATAGGATGGATACTTGTCATATCAGATTGTCAGAGTCCTGGAGGACAGTAGCTGAGCTGACATGGTTCTCCAAATTTGGTTGGAACTTAATTAAAAGTGAGAAACAAATGGTTTTAAACAAATTTTGACTTTGACAATTTATTTCTAGGATTAGACATCTAATTTCTCAAGACTAGTGTTCTTTTTTATTTTGGACATTTGAAACAGGAAAATCAGCAAGTAGCCAAGTCTCTTTTACCAGACGAATCCCTGTCTATAATGGAAATCAGGAATCAGATGTGCATTTAGGAGAAGTCTGAAAATTTTGAATCTAATTGACTGAACTACTTCTGAGAAAAGCAAGGTCATCTCAGGAGGCAGCATTTCTATTTCAGGAATGAGAACTGATGGATGCCAGGACCCAAGGTGAATGATAGCATTGCTTAGGGGATCCTGGAGAGAAGTCTTTCTTCTCAAGCTTCACCAGTCACTTTTATGCCATTTAAGTAAACTTCCCTAATGCTGAAATTGCTAGGATACAAGAGCCAAACCACTTCGGCAGAACTCTTATGCTTTACTTGGTTATAGGGTGAGTTGTGTTACGTTTGTGTTTCCAGTCTATATCAGTCATGACAATTCTTGTAAGAATGTGCTTGGTTGGAGCTATGGTTCTTGAAGGAAATTAAATATCACTGATATCTGTGGAAGTACACTGGTTGGAAATAATAGGCTATTCATTTTCTTTGACTGAAAGAACAAACTTTTCTTTAGTTAGAAAGTACTTTTTAAAAGCAAGTGACTTATTCAGGAAGAAATTCTAATTAAATGTCTAATCCATATATCTCTTTGATACCTTACTTTCACTCATATATATATATATATATATATATATATATATATATATATATATATATATATATATGCATTTCTGGATCTACTTTTTAATTTCTTGATGAATCTTCATATTGTTTTCCATAGTCATTGAACCATTTACATATTCATCAAGTGTGTGAAGATAGCCTGTGCACCACATCCTGGTCAACACTTACTAGTTGTCTTCTTGATAGTAGTGATCATACCAGGTGTGCAGTGATAGCTTATGCTGGTTTTTATTTGCATTCCCCTGATTAGTAATGTTGAGCATCTATTAAAATACCTGTTAACCATTTGGATGTCTGCTTTACAAAAAACATCTATTCAATTCCTCTCCCCATTTTAAATTGTCTTTATATAAATATGCAACTCATAAAATTGTATGTGTTCTTATATATACATACACACATATACATAAAGAACATATACATATGCATACATACTTATATATATATGCATATATAGAGATATATAGATAGATAGATAGATAGATAGATAGATAGATAGGATATCAGCTCCTTACCCAATATGTGGTTTGCAAAATATCACTACCATTCTGTATGTTGTGTCTTCATTTTGTTAATTATTTATTTTGCTGTGCAGAAACTTTTAAGTTTGCTGTATTGCCATTTGTTGATTTTTGCCTTTGGTATCATATTAAAAAATCATCGCCAAGATCAATGTAAAGGAGATTTCACCCTGCTTTTTCTTGTAGGATTTTTATTGTCTTATATATAAATCTTTCACCCTTTTAAGTTAGTTTCTATTCTAATTTAGGTGTAAGACAGCAGATGGATTTCATTGTGTTTATCTGGTTTTCCTAGAATCATTTGTTGAAGAAACTATCTTTTAACATTATTGAATATTTTTGGCTCCTTTGTTGAATGTTATTTGACTGTGTATTTGGGAGGTTATTGATATTGTGACAGAAAGTCAATCAATGTTCTTCAAAGTCTTTGACTCTTCTTGGTAAGTGATTCAGATAGATCTCTGACTTCCATTTTCTATGTCATAGCCAAAACCACCTAAATTTGTTCTATGTGTCTACTTTTTAGTTTAGTACCATACCCTTTTTATTGCTAAGTCTTCACAGTATAGTTTGAAATAGCAAGTATAATACCTTTGCTTTTGTTCTTTTTTTCTCAGTATTACTATTACTACAGTATTTTTTTCTCAGTATTACTATTACTACAGTATTACAGAGTCTCTTTTGGCTCAATACAAATTTTGGAAAAATCAGTTCCTTATTTCTTCTTTTTTTTTTTTTTTGGTCCTGATTAGCTACTTTTTTGATAATATTATACTGAAGAATTATCACAGGGTATTTTATGAGCTTGTTGCAGACTTAGTATTTGTTAAAAATACTAAATTAGGTCAGAACTGTGAATAGGTTTTGTTCTTAAATTTTTATTTTTATTGAATTAAACTTTGCAACCCGATGTGATTCAGAGGTATAGGATTATACCTCCTTGGATATGTGTCACCATACCACATCCACTACCAAGGCATCCACCATACTTCATGGTGGAGTATATATTCTTGGGGAACAATCTTTGTTTTTAATCCTCTGTGTGACTGCTATATACTTAGTCATCTTCCCCTAAAACAGTCCTAAAATGGAAGGCAATGTCAAGATGTGTGTGTGTGTGTGTGTGTGTGTGTGTGTAAGAGGGGGGCAGGTAACTGTCATTGGGTTTGCACCTCTGCATTCAATTGCAAGATACCAGTTAGGCTCAGGATCTAACAGTGGGGTTTATTTAACAAAAAGGAGACTGGGAAAAGGAAAGAGTTTCTAAGGCTCCCAGTGGCCAGCTGCCTTACCCTTATCTGCCTTACCCTTATAAGGCCCTTGCCTTATCTGTAGTGTTCAGTAGTTTCTAACAATGTCTGCTTGTACCAGATGGTGCTGTCCCATAAATAAGGCCTGGAGGTGGTAGCATACCTGATCAGCAGTGCACCAGAGTCCAACTCATGATGGCAGTTGCAGGTCCTCACAGGTGGTACTGCTGAGGTGAGACTGTCGCAGCCCATAACAACAGTCTGAATGCCAGGCTGAATAGCACCAGATGTCAGAACAAACTGTGTTGGACTCACCAGCACCAGGATGCAGTGTTAGAGAACCAGAGGCAGCAGACAGCTTTCAATGGTGACTAGACAGGGTGCTGTTCACTGATCAGTAGTTATGTTTGGCACTGGTCACTAGGGAGCAATGTCAGAGACACTCGTGCTACAGCTCTTTGTGAGCTATTGATATGCTCCAATAGCCAACAGACCTTTGAGACTGGACCCAGGTCAACAGTGCTCCTTGTAGCAAATACCAGAGGCAGGATGTAGGTGCTGGTTGTAGGTGCAGGTGTCTGTGAAAGTCTACAGAGGTCTGGATGTCTGGAAATTTATGGGGATCTGTGAAGGTCAGCTGAGTTCCATGGAGGTCAACTGCTAAATGCTCCTCTCTTTGGAGGTTGCCTGCTGAGTCCCTCTTCTGTCTTTGGAGACTGGCTGCTGAGTCCTCCTCTCTTTGGAGGCTGACTGCACATTGAATCAAGTTGGCTCCTGCCTTGACTCATATCTTCTTCAAAGGCCCTTGCCTTATAAGCCTGGTAGGATCATTTTTTATCCTAAGCATCTGATTGGTTCAGTTAGCACCAATCAAACTCTCTTCCAGTTTTAGTCCGCGGTAAGTAGCTCAAGTCCTTGAATGACAGCCTTAGAGTCTGAACCTGATCGGTTCATTTATGATACTGCTTCCAGATTTAAAAGTGAAAAAATCTGGCCCTTGCCCAGACTGATCTGCACTGAAATCAGGGCAGGTTCATGGGCCAAAGGGCCCCAGTATCATTCTTACTCAAAAAAAAAAAAAAAAATACAATAACATTAGCTTAGATTCTGAGGACTATTCTGGATTGACTATAGCTTCAGAGCACTTAGAATTCAAAACCAAAAAGCATTTTTAATGCAGAATACTGTTATAACTGCAACATGTAATTTTAAGGCACCAAGTCATAATTACACCATTAAATAAATGAGACCTCTCTTACCTTTGTACAGCAATGTGAGGTACATCTACACTTACAATCTTGTCATCTGTTCTCTTTTTGTTGCTTGTGATTCTAGATTATGAGTCCTTTACTCACAAAACAAAGGCATCTCTAACTTGTTTCTTTCTCACAGTAATGGTTGTGGTAGCAGTGGTAAATGGGAATATATGACCTTCAGACTTATTAGGCAAGATTCATTACTCTAGATGTCTTCCCTAATGTACCACTGATCTGTTTCTAAGAAGGAATAATTGATGCTGTGTCAAAGTGTTCTTTAAAGTTTTTCTTTTCTTTTTTTTTTTTTTTCTGAACAAGGGATGGTGGCAGAGACAGTATTTATGCTGTCTGATTTTTTGATTTCCGTGTTATAGCCAAAGCTGTCAAAATTACTGAGTTTTAGATCTCACTTGAACTTGGCTTTGTATAATGCAAAACCCCTCATATTTAAAAACCACTGTCACAAAGTAATAGATAATTCTGGAGCAGATAACCATCCCCTAGCATACAACTTAATAAATAAGCCATGGAGCATCCTGCATACTCATACTGATTTTTCCTAAGAAATTCATTCTATTCAGTCTTTTAATTTCCCAAGTGTTCACAGCCATGCTGGCATTTTCAAGAGATAAGCCCACATACTTTTTTCCTTAGGAAGAAAAAAATTTTGACTGAAATAAAATGTGTTCTGTGGTAAATCATTATTTTCAAGCAGTACCTTTTGTTTCTTTGTTTTTCAAATTATCGAAAGGATGGCTGTAAATCCTATGAAGAACATGGTTGTTGATCATGCCCACAGAGTTGGATTAACATGAACAACTGCTTTCCTCCCCCTAATGTAGAGTTGCCACTGAATACCACCCATGAAGACTGGGCGAACCCCAACTCTTCAAAGCAGTAACAAAAGGAAAGACTTGACCAAGATTACCTTAGTAACAAGATGTTAAATATAATATTCATTTGCATAATATCTTTGAGCAGTGATTTCACTACTCAAACCAAATGGTGTTAGGGAGAAAATGTTTCTAGCTACCTAAACTCTGTAGCTAATCCAGAAATGGATGCCCTTGCAACAGTGAATGTGACATCTTATTGGCTGAGTTTCTGACTTGGTTTCCATAGCTGATGGATTTTTCAACACTCTTTTCTTTATATTTCCTAAGCAAGGTCATCATACTCTTTCAGTGGTTGGGACTGAATTCTTAAAACTGCTCCTGCCAATGACAATCAAAGTTACCCGCCAGAACAAAAGGAAACAAGAAAAATAAAATCGTAAATTATGCATTATCTTCCTTAATCCTAAATTATGCATTATCTTACTTAGAGGGGCCTCTTTGGAGGCTGACATGTGGTATCAGTAGATGAAATTGGAGGAGATGGAAGTATTTATGTGGAAAAAAAAAGACACAACAAAACCTCAGCAATTCTTACAAAGTTAGACCCTGTAACTCCCCTGTGGCTCAGGCATTCCACTTCTACATATTTACCTCTGAAAAATGAAGCATATGATTACTAATATCTTGTAGAATATTCAGCTTGCTTATCATAACATCAAGTTGGAATCAACCTAAATGTCCATTACCAGGAGTATAGAAAAACTGGCATATACAGAGCACAACCTAATAAAATATGAATACATACAATATGGATGCATCTTAAAATCATTATGTTGAGTTCAAGAAACCTGACACAAAATAGTACGTATGCATGATTCCATTTACATGAAATTCTAGAACAGACAAGACTAATTTGTGATAACAAGAATTAAAACTGCCATTGCTTCTGCAGGTTGTTGTAGGATTGAACTTGAATTGTGGGAGCTCTCTGTCTCTGTCTCATATCTTATTATTACAATTATGGTTACAGTATATATGCTTTTGTCCAAATCCAGTATCTATATATTTAATGCCTTTTTATTGTATGTAAATTATGTTAATTTGAAAAGGGAAAAATAGTTGAAATATCTTGTTCAAGTCCCTGATTAATATAGTAGTCGTTGGCTCATTAAGAGATCGCTGCAGTGTGGAAAATTTTGTTCTCAACCTAATGGGTTGTTTAACTGTGCTCACCAGGAACTCTTAATCCATCAAAAGGATTTTGAGAATCTAACAGTTTGGTTTAGCACTGCAAGAGGCCTTACAGACACAATTCATCTTTATGCCAGGATTGATAGATACTATTTTGATAATTAAAGGAAGCATTAGTTCAAGCAACAAGTTATTGGGAAAAAGTAAGGTTTAGGTGAGTGGGGTCTTCTAGTTTATTGAGAGTTGGTAGGCTATTGGTTGTACACACATTTTTTTTCTTCAGTCTTCATCTGTCTAAAGCTGAGAGTTAGCTGTGTCTCCATTTTTCTTCAGAAAGTTATGCTGCTAACTCTACTAAAAGTGCTTTGGGTGGTAGGAGCTGCACAGAGCATTTGGTCTGATCTTGAACAGATGCGTAGCCACTTGTCCTTTTAGAATCACAAGAATTAAGGAAATCCAGGAACATAAAACTAGAGGTGCGAGCAAGCACCAGCTGTGTTTAATTCCAGAATTGTGAGTCTGCGAGTCCAGCTAGGGGGAGACCCAAGAGACATACTTGTTCTGTGGAGGTGAGTTGTAGCAAATGAGAGTTTTTTTCTTCAACAATAATGTTTTAATTCCTTATTTAATATTTGACTACTTTTGTCACTGAAATAAAGTTATATATTTGGGAACTGTGTTGGGCTCTGGAAGATTTGCTAGGCTATTTTCTTTCCATTTATATCATAAGACCATTCCTTAGTCTGTTCAGGAATTTCATTTGGAATTGTAGGTTGCAGGTGTGAGTTGAAAGGCAAATATAAATTAAATTAATGGAATATGAAGAGCAGACCCTTTGCAAATAGGAAATGCATATTTGACTGGCTGCTCAGGTAAAACTATATGGGAGCAAAATATTTATTGTAAACCTTATCATTTCCCCCCCTTTTTTTAAAGTTCCAAATTTTTATCAAATAGCAGTGATAAATTTGAGTAGCAGAGAAAGAGGAAAGACAAGGAAAATTTGATCCGCGAGTAAATTCACTGAGAAATGTGTGGGAGGCCCTTGGAAGTTCAGATGAGCTTTCCTTGTTGGTATAAATGGGTAGGAGGAGAGAGAAAAATGAAGACATGGGAGTCAAAACTGGAACACACAGAGTATCCTATACAGTGTATAGGATAGTCAGCAAATGGGCCGAACATCAACAAGTGTCCTAATATTAATAAAATGAAGCAATTGTGATGATGGGCTATACAACCAAATTGCACTTTCAGGTCATTTGATATTTTAAAACAGTGATAACTTTGGCAGTAGTTCTAGGAGGCTAGAGGAATTAAAATTAGGAAAGCTACACTTTAAACATTCAAATAAGGAACTTTTAAAATTTGAAAGTAATTGAAAACATGACATCTATACAATAATTCACAATAGAGTTAAAAAGGATTTATGATTTTCCTGAGTGGAAAGGCTCTGCATATGGTTCCACACTGACACTTGTTTTTATTACAAGCTCTGCTAAGAAATAATGAAATACCTGTTAAGAATTTCAACATCACGAAAGCAAGGAAAGTAATATAACTTAGTGAACTCAACAGACTTCAAAATGCATAGTTTATTTTATCATGGTGTGAGCTATTCAAGATCAACTCAGTATTCAACATTATAACCAGTTGGTAGGTGGGAATGACTGTGTGTCTGTCTTTGATTTTTTTCAATAGAAATGTATTTGTTTTTTTTTTTTTATTTTACTTTTTAAAAATTAATTATTTTTTGATTGCATATATATATATGCACACACATATTGTTGTTTATCCCAGTATTCTCCCATCACCTTATCACCTGTGAACTTTCCTTATCTCTTGTGTCCTCCCTCTCCCCTGATTTCATCCCCCTCCCCCTCCCTTGAGCTATACTTCAGTTCTGTTTGCAGTTTTAAATTTTTCTTGTCTGTTTGTTTGTTTTTCCTAAATCCCTTGTATAGTGAGACCATCCCATTTTTCTTTTTCTTTCTGGCTAAATTACACTAACATGATTCCTTCTAGCTCCATCCATGTTGCTGCAAATGACATGTTTGTCTTCTTTGATTGATGTATAATATTCCACTGTGTAAATATGCCACATCCTTTTCAGCCATTCATCAGTCTGGGGAATTTGGATTGTTTCCATATCTTGGCAATTGTAAATAGTGCTGCAACAAACATACAAATACAGGTGTCCTTATGAATGGGTGTTTTTGTATCCTTTGGGTGATTCTCAATAGTGGGATTGTTAGGTTGAATGGTAGTTCCACTTTCAAGTTGTTTGAGGGTTCTCCACACAGCCTTCCATAGCGGACGGACCAGTTTGCACTCCCACCAGCCGTATAAAATTGTTCCTTTTTCTCCACATCCACACCAACACTTGTCTATTATTTTTTTTTTTATATTGGTCATTCTTTTTTTTTAAATATTAAATAATTTATTTATATATAAATTTCACATCTTTGTGATCTCTGGGGTTCACCCCCTGACCAGTCCCACCCTGTCCCCTCTCCCCCCAAGTTGTGTACTTTAGTTTGGTTGTTGGCTTGTTTTGACTTTTCTTCATGGTGTTTTATTTATCTTTCCCATGTCTCATATAGTAATATTACTCATCAATTAAAAATGACTAATTGGATGATTTTATATTGGTCATTCTTATTGGTTTAAGATGGTATCTCTGTGATTTTGATATGCATTTTTCTGATTAATAGTGATGTGGAGCATTTTTTCATGTGCCTACTGGCCATCTGTATTTCCTCTTTGGAGAAGTATCTTTTTAGTTCTCCCCATTTTTTTAAACCGGGCTTTTCCCTTTGTTTTTGCTAAGTTGTGTGAGTTATTTGTGGATCTTTGTTATCAAACCTTTATCACTTGTTTGGAGGGAAAACATTTTCTCTGAATCAGTTGGGTTTCATTTTGTTTTAGTTACTGTCTCTTTTGCTGTTCAGAAGCTTTTTAGTTTGATGTAGTCCCAGTTATCTATGTTTCCCTTCATTTTTTGCTGGTTGTAATGTGTTCCGAAATGGATTTTTGAAGTTTAGTTCATGGAGGGTTTTTCCCAAGTTTTCCTCTATGTATTTTATGATTTCAGGTCTTAGATCCAAGTGTTTTATCCATTTTGAGTTCATTTTTGTATAAGGTGTGAGGTAGTTGTCTTGGTTTATTTATTTATTTTTTTGCATGTGATGGTCCAGTTTTTCCAGTACCATTTATTGAAGAAGCTGTCCTTGTTCCAATGTATGCTTTTTGCTCCTTTGTCAATGTCTTTGATATTTTTAAAAGCAAAACTTTTAGTGTAGTGAAAAACAACCTTTAAAAATTAGCTTCTATCTTATTGAAATATCTCTTTGAAAATGAATTTAGAACAATAATTTATACATAGGAAACCATATTACTGTGAAAGTATGTAGTTTAATTTTTAAAAAATAAATAATCACATATATTCATCACATTGGAGAGTGCCCTTATATGTTTTTGTGGTTAACTTTCCTTTGTTATAAAAAGTTATGTTATCCTGATTGTTATCACTGTAGATTAGTTTTGCTGTTACTTAAACTTCGTAAGGTGGATTCATTCCATTTGTATTGTTCAAGCCTTTATTTCTTCAGCCCAAGGTGATGCTTTGAAATCATCCATGTTGTTGTTGTATGAATATTTTTCCTTTTTTATTGCTGCATGTAATTCCACTCTATTTTGACATATTTTCCATTTTCTTTTCGAAAACTTGAGTTTCCAGTATGAGTCTATAAAGAATGGAACTGCTATGTATAACATGATTTTTTGGATAGATAAGCACTCCTTTCCAAGCTGATTCAAATGATGGATTAAGATTTAGAAGTTCTTTTTTTTTTAATTGTTTCCCTTCTATTTTATTTCCATTTAATGACTGTATATCATTTACTTATCTATTCCCAATTGTACATTTGATGTTTTTCTCACTTTTGACAATTATGAGAAAAAATACTGTGT
>PVHY01032873.1:0-11539 GCA_004024945.1 Uropsilus gracilis
AAAAAACTACCAATCTGTGATTTTCAGTCATCTGTCCATCTGCTTCCAAATTAGCCTTCCCATTTAATTTTGAGCTAACACTTTCTTTTTCTTTTCTTTTCTTATTTAATTTATTTATTTGTTTTTTTGTTTGTTTTGAGACTAGGTCTCACTATTTTTGTCCATGGAACCGCAGACTCACGTTGCCCGGGGTACCACAGAGTCAAGCAATCCTCAGCTTCCCAGGTAGCTGGGATTACAGGTGTGTACCACCATGCCCAGCTATATATTTTTGGAACTAGGTCTCTCTATGTGCCATAGGCAGGGCTTGAGCTGCGATTCCCTAGCTCCAGCTGCTTCTAAGGCTGAAGCTTACAGGCACGCGCCATCGTGCCCGGCTAGCTGAATACTTTACACATGGAGATTCAAGTAGCTCCTTTTTTCCTACCTGCCCCCATGAAATAGCCAGCTTTGATCCATGTGTCATGAATTAGTCTGCTAAAGCCAGATAAGGCTCAGTATCACTTTGCTGGGCCCCTTCCTCCAGTAGGAAAATACAATACAGTACAATACAATACAATACAATACAATACAATACAATACAATAAAGTATACTCTCTAACAGCTGTATATTAGCTCTATAATATTCATTGAAAGAAATGAATCTTTCAGTATTAAACTAAAACATCATCTTTAACCTAAAAGGTCACTTTCTCCTGATTTTTTTCCTTATGATTTTGAAAAAAACATTGAAATGTTTCTGTGGTTCCAGAGTATAACAAGAAATCTATCTTGGAGGAAAGTCATTTCCTGTAACACAAATTTAGATATTGTAAGACCTGGTGGCAGACAACAGATCTTCTTTTTCCCCCCATCTTCAACAGATCTTTTTTTAATACTCAAAACATCTGTCTGTGAATTGTCATGATTTTGAAAAAATATTATATTTATATTAAAAATATGACATGTCAATACAAAATAAAACCCAACTGTGTCCTCAACATCAAGGGAATAGAACTAAATCATGGTAACTCCATTCAATGGCACGCTAGTCCATCTCTAAAGAGAATCATTTCCACAGGTACCTTTTTGTATCTATTCAAAATGCAAATAGAATTTCTAAAGAATCCCCCCCCCCGTCAAATCAGTAAGATCTGTAAAAATGGATGTTCCTTCATTTAATGAGTAAAATGACATTGACTTTTGGGAACTTTTTGAAAGCACAAGGTGATAGCTATTAAAATGTAAACTGGGTATATGTTTTAATTCACAAATTGCACTTCTAGACATTTCTCTTATAAATTCATTCCCAAAATACAAGTCTGGAAAGGCACAGATAAGCATAGTAATACTGCAACAAGCAAGAATAGAGAAAGAAATTTATATCCATTATTAGTGGACAGGTTATATTAATAATAATCTATTTACCCCTGTGGAGTACTATATAGTCATTAAGAAGAAACACATTGACCTCACTCGTTGACTAGAATTGTATTACCTGCTTATTCTCAGTCAGGTAAATATTTACTCTCTAGGAGACATTTGCCAGTGTCTGGAGACAATTTTGGTTGTCCCAGCTAGAAAGGTGGGGGCTGGTCACCACTAGCATCTGGTGGGCAGTGGCCAAGGATGCTGCTAAATTTCTTACAACACAGAGGATGTGAAAAGTTCTAAGAGCTGAAATCTGGTTCTAAACTGGTCACTGGCAAAGAGAGTGAAACATCGAAATGTGTGTGTGCACATGTTAGATTAATTAAGTCTTCCTTCTGAAACAAGGGAGGGTTCGTTCTGCTCTGAAAAAGTATCTGCAAAGAGTCAGAGAAGCGAGCAAAGAAGAGAAAAAGTGTTTCTTGTGTTATATAAACAGCCCAACAACATCTGCCACATATGTCTATACAGAATGCAGAGGATGATTAAACAATAAAGCCTATTTTCACAGACATGTAAAAGATTGAAAGAACATGCACAAAACTGCTAAAGCAATTAACTGGGTGGAGCAGAATTTCAGTGACTTTTATTTTCTATTTCACACCACTTCATATTTTTAAAAATTTTCTGTGATGATCATATCTTGCTTTTACTAACAGAAAAGAATATAAAAATATTCTAGTAAAATTTAGTTACATATCAGAAAAGAATATATTTCTTGGATTTTTCCCCCTACCATACTATTTTTTTAAGTTAACTGATGCAATTTAAAAATTGGAGTGAAGATGGATTAAAACCTGGATAAATCTATCACTTTCTGTCATAAAGTTATTTCTTAGATTACAGCTGAAAACTGAGTTAAACAGACAAACATTCAGGTGATTTCTTTTTTTTTCTTTTCTTTTCTTTTTTTGAGACTAGGTCTTGCTATTTTTGTCTGTGGAACCACAGGCTCTCGTTGCCCGGGGTACCACAGACTCAAGCCATCCCCAGTCTCAGCCTCCCAGGTAGCTGGGATTACAGGTGCGTACCACCATGCCCAGCTATTTTTTTTTGGGAACTAGGTCTCGCTACTGGCCCCAGGCGGGACTCGAACCGCGATCCCTAGTCCCGGCCGCTTCATAGGCTGAAGCTTACAAGCACAAGCCACCGTGCCCGGCCTTCAGGTGATTTCTTCACCCTTCTCCCCATTCTTTGATCAAGCAGCCTAGTTTTCCATACATGGCACTGGCACTGAATGTAAAAGGAGCTAGAAAGCTCTTTTTCAGCTGGACATGGTGGCACGGGCCATTACGCACAGCTATAGAGCACAGCTGAGATTAGGAATCGCTTGAGTCCGCGGGTTCGAGACCTGAGACCTGCCTGACGCAACATAGCAAGACCTAGTCTCAAAACATAGCTGGGCGTGGTGGCATGCACCTGTAATCCCAGCTACCTGGGAAGCTGAGGCTGGGGATCGCTTGAGTCTGTGGTACCATGGGCAACATGAGCCTGCGGTTCCCTGGGCAAAATAGCAAGACCTAGTCTCAAAAAAAAAAAAAAGAAAAGAAAAAAGTTCTTTTTCTAGAGTAGTTTCCTGGGCATGAGATATGGCAAGTTGTTCACCTGTAGCATCCAAAGGAGCTGAAATCACAATCTCAAAGAGATACCTGCATGTTCATTACATTTGTTCATTCCATAGGTATCCATTATTCACAGTAGACAAGATATGCAAACAATCTGAGTCCCAATTTCAGTCAATGGCTTAATAAAGAAAAAAATACACATACAATGAATACTATTCAGCTATTAAAAAGGCGATCTTGCCATTTGCCATTTGGATAATCCAGAATATGTGAAGCAAACGAACTTGACAGAGAGACAAATCCTATGTGGTATCACTTATATGTAGATTTTTTTTTTTTTTTAACAAGTTGACTTCTTAGAAACAGAAAGGAAAATGGTGGTTGCTCGGGCCTGGGGGTGGAGGAAATGGGGAGATGTTGGTTAAAGGGTACAAGCTTTTAAATTATAAGGTAAAGGCTGGGCACGGTGGCTCATGCCTGTAAGCTTCAGCCTATGAAGCGGCTGGGGCTAGGGAGCGCGGTTCGAGTCCTTCCTGGGGCCCGTAGCGAGACCTAGTTCCAAAAAAATAGCTGGGCATGGTGGCGCACGCCTATAATCCCAGCTACCTGGGAAGCTGAGGCTGGGGACTGCTTGAGTCTGTGGTAACCCGGGCAACGAGAGCCTATGGTTCCATGGGCAAAAATAGCAAGACCTAGTCTCAAAAAAAAAAAAAAAAAAAAAAAAAAAATTATAAGGTTAATAATTTCTGGGGACATGATAAATAGCTAATAGTTCTGTATCACATCTTAAAATTTGCTAAGACAGTGTATCATAAATGTTCTCACCACACACACACACACACACACACGGAAACCAGTGAGCTGATGGAGCTGTCAATTCACTTGATTGTGAAAACCAAGTCTCCATGTGTATGTATCAAACCACCACTTGCATACTTTAAAGACATTACAATTTTGTCAATAGGCTTTAGCAAAGCTGTGTGTTGGGGGACAGAGCAGACATCTTTCATCCTTTAGAGGTATGCTGGCGCCACTCTGGGTTCTTAACAGCCGTTTGCCCACTCAGTCCCCACAGTTCAGAGTGACATGATGTTGATATTGTCCCTGCCTCACACAGGGAGACTGAACCCCATCCCACTGTGGCCTGTGTCACAGTCACAGGATACTTGAATTCAGGCATTCTGACCCCAGAGAACCCCAGCCCCACACCAGGCCCCAACTCATCACCCACTTAGAGTCTCAGCCCCTACTGATCTGCCCCACAAGAGTCACTTTTCTTAGCTGGTCGTGGTGGTGCGTGCCTGTAATCCCAGCTACCTGGGAGGCTGAGGCTGGGAATTGCTTGTGTCTGTGGTACCCCAGGCAACGTGAGATTATGGTTCCACGGGCAAAAATAGCGAGACCTAAACTCCAAAAAAAAAAAAAGAGTCACTTTTCTGAAATGCCATCCCTGTCACTAACCGTCTCGGACATTCTCTGTGACTCAAGCCACAACGATTCCGATTCCCAGGCCTTGGTGGGGTAGCTCTGACAGGATGGTCCCCACCCCTCACTGCACCTGATTCCAGGTGGAGACAGTGTAATTGATTCTGCACAAGAATTTTATGAAAAATTACATTTTAACACCTAAAATCTCGAGATGAAGGAAGTAGCCACATCACTCCCCTACCGGTAACACGAATAGATGGAGTGTTTGTCTCGGTGTCCAGATAACGCTGGGCACATAGAAAACCTCAAATGTGTTGGATGGATGAACAATGAGTGACTATGTGACTAGATTCACAAGCAGGCCAGATGGGGTGATCTGAACCAGACTCCACACCCTAACCACAGGCACCCTTCATCCCAGGCTCCCCCTGACTGAGCTCAGTGGGAACTAGGAACCTATTGCAATTTTTCAAAATAAGTCCCAAGTCCAGATTTTGTAATGCACACTCTCCAGATTATTCTTTTTCTCTAGATTATTTTATTATAGTTTTACTAATTTTACTTACTGATCATGACTGGTGCTCTATACGTGCATTCTGTGGAATATCAGCAAACAGAGCTAAACAGTAATGAAGGTAAGCAAACTGTCCGGCCCCCATAAACCCCTGCTCCTTCCGGTTCTTTCTGTGTGTGCAGAAACCTCGTGGTTTTGACCCAGAACACAGACCTAGTTTACTGAGTGAATGATCTACACTTTCCCACTTCAGTCATTTCTTTTCTTTTCTTTGAGACTAGGTCTCGTTATTTTTGCCCATGGAACCACAGGCTCACATTGCACGGGGTACCACAGACTCAAACAATCCCCAGCCTCAGCTTCCCAGGTAGCTGGGATTACAGGCATGCACCACCATGTCCAGGTATTTTTTAGAACTAGGTCTCACTATGTTGTCCCAGGGGGGATTCAAACCGTGACCCCTAGCCCCAGCTGCTTCATAGGGTGAAGCTTACAGGCACGCACCACCATGACTGGCTCCATTTCAGTCACTTCTTATTTCATATTTAATGACCCACTGCCCCCTGAGGTGTCTTTTGCAGTTGGTTTATGCAAACCAAGATGGAGGGCAGGTCCCAGTAAGGGTTTGGGTCGTTGTGACTGGAGTCTTTTCTCCCTGCCGTATTTGATGGGCAGTTAGGATCCCATTTCCCAGGTGAAGGGATGAGGCAGGAATGTTTCCATCATCAGGCCCTGATATCATAGGTGGTAAAGTAGAAGGGACAGACTTTGAATTAGCTGGCTGTTGGCCAGGCATGGTGGCGCATGCCTGTAGATGGTAGCCTAGGAAGTCGTGGTCGGGGCCAGGAATCGTGGTTCAAGTCCCGCCAGGGGCACGTAGCGAGATCTAGTTCCAAAAGATATAGCTGTGCATGGTGGTGCGCTCCTGTAATCCCAGCTACCTGGAAAGCTGAGGCTGGGGATTGCTTGAGTCTGTGGTACCCTGGGCAATATGAGCCTGCGGTTTCATGGGCAAAAACAGCGATACCTAGTCTCAAAAAAAAAAATGAATTAGCTGGCTGCCTCATCAGCTGCACTGCCTACATAAGTGAACCAGTAATAGGCTTCTCCTTACTGGGGAAAATAGACCAGCAAATTCTGGTTTCCACAGTCCCAGGTGGTGTGTGGGGGGCTAAATGACTTCTCACCCACTCTAGTTCCCCCTTCTAAAGTGGGAAGATGAGAATCATTCTCTCCTGGCCTCCGACTGTGACAGTTGAATGACTTAATGCGCTGAAGCAGGTCTCAGCCATCCACGGACCACGTAGAGTTGCATCTTTCTCTGCCCTTTTTCCTGTTCTGCCTCCATCCCAGGCAGCTATCTCTGTGAATAAAGTTTTAAAGGAGACACAGTGGCACTCATTCATCCAGGGTGGGTCACAACCCCCTTCTCACTGTTGGTTGGTAGTTAAGATAGATGATATGGTTTTCAAAGCCTAAGCTATATATAAAACTAGCTGACCCTTCATAGAGCAAGTTGAGATCTCTGATGGAAAGCAAACCTCCCTTTGCCCCTGGAGATGCCTAATTTTTATACATCCTATAATTTGAGAGCAGAAACCAGGTCTTAGTCATCCTTCTTTCTTTCCCTGAGATCCACAGACACATATCAGGTGTTTTGTTAAAAAAAAAAAAAAAAGAAAGAAAGAAAGTCAAGTTAGCATAATTGGTGGTAACAAAATAATCATCTCCACACTGTATTTGGAGGAAATTGTCAAATAATGGAACCTCAGATGCATTTCTGACTGAACATGACGCCGATTTACTTTTTCAGTGTGCTGCAACTGCAGTTGGAGAACAAGGCATTTTGTAAGACTGGAATGGCCTTCAGCTGGCTCGCATTTACATGGAGGGGGGTTGGCTGATGAGGGAGGAGATGAACTTTGCTATCTTATTATTTTTGAAGCTATTGTGATGGCATGACGAAATGCAAATCCATCCTGCAAATTTTAAATAACGTGCTTTATGGCTTAACGCCCTGGTGAAGTTAGCTTTCAGAGACGACAAAAGGGAACAGGTACTGAAAACGGCTTGGTGCATTATGGGATCGAGGCAGAACAGGAAAAAGGGCAGAGAAAGAATGAGAGGAAGTGTCAGTAGCTCACCAGCTCAGCCAAAAAAATCAGCTCCCTGTGAGACTACAAGCAGAACCCCGTCCCCCACAAACTCCCAGCACCGGCACTTCGAAGTAAGCTCAATGCTCATTTTGTTTTTCAGGGGGATTATCATGCCAGCAGAATTTAACCAGAGGCAACAGATCAGAATTCCCGTGAGAATGGTCAGCGCTGAGGCTCCTCCCAGCTCCAGCCCAGATGGCAGGCGCCCCTCCCCCCTCCCCCCTCCACCCCCAACCCCCAGGCCCTGTGATGGTCAGTGGGTTACCTTGTCTCTTTGACTGGCACTGTGTTGTTACGTTCATTTTTACTATTGATAGAAGACAGAAAGAAATCAAGAAAGCCAACTCCTAGCCCAGAGAACTGCAGAAGCCAAGTATGAAGTTTCGGGAGCCAGTTGGCTGCTTAGCTCAGCTCCCTCTCCTTTAGTGAGGAGGGCCCGGCAGAGCTGTGCAGCCTAGGAAGCCTGGCCTGTCTTGTCTTAGTTGATGCAAAGACAGAAGCTGGCTCACAGCTGTACCCCCAGCGTCTAAAACATCTCCTGGCTGGTAGCTTGTATTCAGGGCAATTGGCTAAAAAGAGATCTTAGCCACTTCTCCATGCCCCTCCCTCACCCCTCACCCGCACCCCGGAGGGCAAAGCTGTGAGCCAGCATTCCTGTCTTCTGGGGGCTCCTCTTTTCCTAGGGAGAGATTGACCGCCAAGCAGAGTGCACGCAAGTTCATGATTAGAACTTGTGATACATGCCTGCCTGCCGGGCCAGGTGCCAGGGCATAGGAACTAAGCTCAGACCAAACGGACCTGCATTTTGAGGCCTGATCCTGAACAGGACTAGGGTGAGGCTAGTTAAACACTCGCCTGAGGCACAAAAATCTCAGCGTTGAGATAAATATTGATACAGTATTTTGCAAAGTTAAAATATCCCCAAATCCAAGATGGACAAACGATTCCACTTTTACATTTTATTTTATTGAAGAGTAATAGTCGTTTTATTCTAGATTTTTTCATGCAAAATGCTAGTAAAATCATCCCACCCCCACCTCCCCTGCTACAGCAACCCACAGGTCTATTCCCTAAGAACAATCTAGCAACACCCAAGATACTTTCATAACAGGGATAGGACCAAGATCAGGGCGAGGCTGTTCTTGTTTTTTTCATCTACAAAATGGGATAACACTAGTATCAGTTTGCAAAATGCTGAGTCACCGGAAGAGCTCAGTTATGTTGAGCCTGTGTCTGTTGTTTTAATTGGTGTCACTCAGGGAAGTCCATCAGGAAAGACATGCTTTTGTGATGACATCAAATCAATTCAGAAAACCTGTTACAGAGGCCACTTCTGGGCCTTTCTTGGGCCTAAACACCAGCATTATTGGAAGAAAGAAAATGCTTTCAGATGCGATGGCCAAATGTCACAATCTGCAAATGTGTGTAGATTTCAGTTAAGATGGGAAAACAAAAACACACCTTCACACCAATGCACTATAGCACATTCCATGACTGTGAAGTAAAAAAAAAGTGAGTCTATTAAAAGCTACCTAGACCCACAAGACTGAGTGTTTACATAGAGATTTTTGGGCAATTTTAACTAGTTCATAAAATGGAAATTCTTGGTTGCCTGAGCTTCCAGACCAGCGGCGTCTAAGGGTAATTGCTGAATGTGAAAAAAAGAACTAAATAAGCGTAAGAATTAGCAAAAACTACAACTGAAAAGTCTCTACTCATCAATAGCAACAAAAATTATGGGTAATATCAACAAATGATGCAGATTAGATGGAAAATGAGGACCCAGAAATAAGGGAGATGCAGGCAGAATTTTTTTTTTTTTTTTTTTTGAGGCTAGATCTCCCATTTTTTGCCCATGGAACTGCAGGCTCATATTGCCCGGAGTACCACAGACTCAAGCAACTCCAGCCTCAGCTTCCCAGGTAGCTGGGATTACAGGTGTGCGCCACCACACCCAGCTATTTTGGGGGGACTAGGTCTCTCTGTGTTGCCCCCAGCGGGACTCAAACTGTGATCCCTGGTCCCCACCACAGCTTCCTAGGCTGCCATTTACAGGCACGTGCCACTGTGCCCCGCCACAGGCAGAATTTTCTTAATTAAAATCTTGGTGCCAGCTGGGCATGGTGGTGCGTGTCTTTAATCCCAGCCTAAGAAGGGAGGCCAAGACTAGGAATCGCTTGAGTCCATGGGTTTGTGACCTTCCAAGGCAACACAGTGAGACCTAGTCCCCCAAAAATAACTGGGCATGGTGGCGTATGCCTATAATCCCAGCTACCTGGGAAGCTGAGGCTGGGGAATGCTTGAGTCCGTGGTACCCTGGACTGAGCCTGCAGTTCTCCGGGCAACGACAACGTAGCGAGACCTAGTCTCAAAATAAAATAAAATAAAATAAAATAATAAAATCTTGGTACCGATAGCTTCATCCTGGTTCATCTGGGAGGTCCCAGTGACAGTATATATTTAATGCCTGTCCTGTCCCTGAAAATAAGCGATCATCACTTTTAGCAGGCAGATATTAAGAAATATTGAATGATCAAGTAATCAATTTCTGTGCATATACAGCCAGAACTAATTCTCTAACCAAACACCTGTATGTAGTCCGGAATCCCAATCGAATTAAATCGAATCCCTCTCTTTGTTTGCACACCCTTTATATACCCTGATTTCCCACCTTCCAGGAAATCTGTTACACTTCTTTCTTCCCCCTGCATCCCCCTGAAGGGAAATTCCAGCTAAGGTCATTCTCCCATTTTAACATTACCTGTCCTTGAAACCTGCAATCTTAAACAGGAGACAGTGGGGGGGGGGCACACCCTATCATGTAGTCCACTAACTTCATCAACCTAGTCTTCAATTTTAGGAAAATATCTAGATGCCCTCTCCCTCCCCCAACATCCTTTCAAAGGGGGTTAGCTGGCTGTAGTCAATTGAGACTCCTGACATTCAATTTTCAATTTGAGAGGAAAAAACTCTTCATTTAAAAAACAATTATTAATTCCAGGTCTAGTAGGGAAAGCGGATCACCCACATTTCTGTAAATAATAAATTATTTTCCTTCCCCTTTAGAGTTAATTTTTCACAGTCATGTATAGTTTCATGAACTCATTTTCCCCAAGATTTGTAGGCATTTTTTCCTCTGGTAGACTTTCATCTAAATTGCCTGGGGATATTGTCACCATTCCACACTGCTGCTTTGTTCAGCTCAAAACCATATTTAGCATTGATAAAATTTGGTAAATATTATTACTGTATCTTTCAGGTTAAGTTCTTTTGAAGAAAGCAGGAAAAGAAATGATATCTCCCTTGTTGAATTCAGAGCAGTATCTCCCTCCTCCCTTTTGAAAACATGTCTGTGGGCGGTTGAGAACAGGTGCCCTGCTCCTCGTGATGTGAGCTAGATCAGTGCACATTTGAAACTGTCTTCAGAGCAGAAAATTGTAAGGGCTGAGAAAAACAGAGGCCTTTTCTAAATATAGCCACGTCATATGACCCACTGAGTTTTGTGCTCTGGGCACTAAGGTAGCAGACACATCCCTTCATGGATGTAGCGTGTAATTACCGGAGGAAAGGAAGGCAGGACACACACAGACAGGCTGGGGTTTTCTCTGCGCTTTTTGATCTAAGGAAATAAGACTTTAGAAGGTTCTTGGGATGTGTGCACGTGACAAGCTTGTCATTTGGGTGAACTTCCCCACTGCACAGAAAACAGTTCTTTCTTCCATTTCTTTGGTTTTATTTTTATTAATCCCCTTTCACAGCAGCTAATGTTTAAACACTTCTCACAAAGTCAATTTTTTTCTGGTTTTGGTGAGGCTTCAACTGAGGCAAATTCAGTTTTGTCGGTTATCATGATATCCATGCCAACGTGATACAGTTCTTAATTTAGATCCCCTGTAATTAATCTCCGTGGATGCTGTGTTTGGCTTGTTTAATTTTCAAAGGACTTTGGTGGGTAATTTAGATATGCGTCCTCAGATCTTTAAAAAAGATCTTTATTTTTTAAGAGCATGTCAGCTTTACTGCATTTCTGGAGCTTTCCATTAAAGATTAAGTTGAGAACGAGAAGTTCAAGAGCCTTCCTTGCATTTAGAGGCATTATCCACCAACAAAACTTCTTATTCCATTTTCTGATTTGCAGAAGGGAGAACTCTGAATATCACGATAGCCCAATGAGAATTTGCAAAACCTGGTCAGGAACTGAGACCTGCCATTGCAGGGTGGGGGAGGGGATGGAGACAGATTAAAATTTCAAAAAGACCTTCTCAAGTTTGGAGGGAAAAGTCCTGCGTTCTCACAGGGCTGTAAGATGTAAAAAATTTTTACATCTGCCCCCTAGGCCCACGGGAAGGAAGGAGTAGGAGGAAGTGACCAGGACTGTCCCATACTAGAAGGAAGCAGAGGTCTCTGCTGATTGCTAAAAATCCAATTTAAAAAATAACAGTGTGGTGGTGGGGGGCGGGGGGGGGGGG
>PVHY01032874.1:0-11555 GCA_004024945.1 Uropsilus gracilis
TTTCCACCTGTAGAAATGGCTTTCGGTAGGTCGGGACCTCCCACTTCATGCACGCTGACCTCCAGGTCACAGGGATCCTGAGCTGGGGACAGGGCTGTGGTCCCTTTGCAGCTTCAGGACCTTAGCCACACACTCAGCCTTTGCATTTCTTGTGTGCAAGCCCGTCTCCGGACAAGCAGAGGCGGGAAGAGAAATTGGGGGGCTGCAGTGTTGGGGACCCCTATGAGAGGCGCTGCTGTGGGAACACCCTGGCGGAGGTAGGGTGATCACCGTGTGACCTAAAGTGGAGTGAAACCCAAAACCTCTGGTGTTTGAAGTTAACAGCTTGCTCAGGCTTAGTTAGTCACATGACACCCTGGCCATCTGTGCCTTGGTTTTTAAAGAAACGTAAAGGTTTCTTCAGCTCTGCACATCGGCTGGGATGGTGAGGGGTTGCGGTGTTGGACACCGAATCAGGTGGGAGATAACGGATGGAGCAACTGGATTCGGCTCCCGTGGCTTTGTGGGGAGCTTTGCTTGAAGAGGATTTGCTCCCGGTGTTTGAATCATCCTTCAGAGTTTAGAATTGCCCTCTCACTAGGCTTTGATTGTGAGGTCTTTGTGATTGTGGAGGTGGCTTTGATGGTGAGGTCTTTGTGATAGTGGAGGTGGCTTTGATGGTGAGGTCTTTGATTGTGATAGTGGAGGTGACCCTCTCTGGAGAAAAATGCTTCCTTCCTCCGGTAACTTCTAAAACTTCTCTCCTGGAAGACTCCAGTTTGCTCTGACTAGAGAGCTTGTGTTTCCGTCATCTTTCTTCCATTGTGATTTATTCCTAAATGGTACTTGGGTAGAATTTTCTCTGCTGCATTTGAAATTCTCCTTTATAGTATATATTTATAGCTTTATAGTTCAATGCAAACCCTTGACACCCATTTTGAATTGTTACCATTTGCTACTTTACTGTAGTATCCACCTAGTTGTCAAGAAGTGATCAAGAAGAAAGCATCAGTATCTAGCCATCACCAGTTCATTGTTGAATGGATCCAGAGGCACAAAAAGGTAAATCTTTTTATACTTCTTTATATAACTTGGCCAATTCTAAGAAGACAAACAGTTGAACGTAAAAGCTTAGCTTTGTAGTGTCTTTTAATGTCTTGCAAGGAACTAAGGCTTTTATCATCTGCCTTGCATTGTCGTATGTCTAAATTTACGTTTACTAACCTGTAAACCTTTTTAATAAAGGTTACCATCTACTGATGGTGTGTCAGAAGGATTTTGACAAAGTAAATATATAGACAAATTAAGTATTTGGAGTTTTCAGAATCGGTAAAAGTGAAATAGCTTTTCCCCGAATGCTGTCCACTAAGTATATATTTGCGATTTCTAGCATTTTTTTCATTTCAAGTAAGGAGACTGCAAGGGAGAGGAAAACAATTTTATGCAAAACTACACGTTTTACCGATGCTTGGATAAAAGATAATCTCAGATGTATAGCACTATTTCTAACCTGTGTCTATCTAGTCTCTCTGATGTTTTAATTAGGACACATAAAATACAACCAATGGATCAGGAGAATTTAAGTTCAATTCTCTAGCTGTGCAGCTATTTGGAATGGACACACCACTGTCACATCGGCTCGAATGCCATGATAAACCCGCCCAGCTGTCTTGAGATAAAATGTGTAGACGTGCATTCTTGTCATAGCCGGAGAACAGCCAGGCTGTGGAGCACAGGTGTAGGCCAGTATATGGGTCCTGGCCTCTCTCTCGCTCCTTCTCTACTCCCTGTTGATGTTTCCAAGGCCTGTAGTGCTGTTTTCATCTTCTTTAGACCTGCCACAGGGCCTCTGCTTAGTGAGTATGTCTTTAGACCAGGAGAGCTGTGTGTCTTCCAGCGGTGGACCCCAGACCATTTGTGTGACTCCCGCATTTGTGCAAATCTAACCACTCTAAGACTGTCATGGAGAAAACCCAGCCCTCTTGGTGGTCTGCGTGATCCGTGTGGCTTAGGAATAAAATGCCAGTATCGTCATCACCGTTAGTAACGATGCTTGATGTTGTCCGTGCACATGCTAATTGGGGAGATTCCATACGAAACAGGAAGGAGCTGCAGATCAGATAGAGAGACGCGGTGTTAAACTATTTTGCAACATGAGCAAACACACCCCGTTATCATGGATGCAGTCAATAAAGGCTTTAGAAATGTGTTCTCAGGGCGAAGGGATTAAGTGTGCAGCCGCCGGCAGCGTCAGATGGCTCCTTGCTGGAAGGGCTTCCGCGCCAGAGGAACACGCAGTTCCCGGGTCCTGAATGGCCCCGACTTTGTCCTCAGTCTTTCTGCTTCACATCTCGGGAAGGAGGGAGCCAGCCCATCGCCCCCTTCTCCTGTTTCAGCGTTGCCACCAGAGCCAGGGCCACGGTGTCTGTGGAGATAAAGCTGGGCGCGTGGTGGAGGCTGCAAATTCCTCCGACTACAGTTTCCAGCTTCCTCAGGATCTCAGCTGTCCAAGGCCTCCCGCGAGGCACAGCTCCAAGACGCTCATGGTGCCCGCCTCTTGCCAAAGCCACCGGCAGCTGTCGGCAGGCGGGCGATCTGCTCTGGATAGCTCGGGGCTCCTTGCGCCGGCAGCCTCGGGCGTTCTGAGCTCATGCTAGGCTCAGAGTCTCCCCACTTTGCCCCTCCGACTGCTCCCCTGATGTCCCCCGGATGGCTTGAGGCACATCTGCTCGCTAAGAAGGTGGGGGCTGCGTGGGCTGACCCGGGCATGATACATCCCTGGGGGTGAATTTGTGGAGGGGAAAGAAGGGAGGACCAGGAGTCAGGCAGCCCCGGGCCCGTGATGTGGGGCCCACCCCTGTGAGAGGACAGACAGGGACAGGATGTGGTGGAGGAGCCGCAAAGGGCACCCCAGTTCTGAGACTTGGGCAGGCCGATGGGGAGTCCCTGGTCCCCCACCCTGATGGTGTGCTGGGGAGAGAGGAGCAGGACTGGAGTGGCTTTGGTAGGTAGGCCCAGGGGGACACACGGCCCTGGGGGAGTCCAAGGGACCGCACTGGGCACAGGACGCAGTGGTGCTCGCTGGAGCACCTCTGCTGCCCGTGCTCCCATCCCAGGTCAATATGTGTTAGGAGTCGCATGTGGAATGAAGACGAAATGAGACGGGAGAGATGGACAGCGATCTGTGCGGCCAGCCTGCAGCACGGGGGTCCTGGGAAGCTTGTCCAGGTCCCACTTCAATGAAGTTGTGATGCCCCTTGTATCCCCCAGCCAGGAGATGTCACGATGACGTCATGAGGAAGGAGCAAAGAGTATGTGACATACAGCAGGGAGGATGCGGGGATGTGTGATAACAGGAGGATTTGCCTGTGGGGGCAACAGTCATCACTGATAGGTCCTAGGTCTCTTGGGACATTCCAAAGAGGTCAGGAAGCTGGGTGACAGGGGAGAGACGTGCTGTTGCCCACCCTCCAGTGAGCCAGAGGGGGCTGGAGAGACAGGAGCTGTTCCTCTTCGCTGAAGCTCCATCTCTCCACCTGCTTCCACGTGCCACAAATACCATGAGAAATAAAGGGCTTCGTGGCAGACTCACCCCTCCCCGCCAGCCTCTATCTTCTGTCCCAGCGACGACAGCACCATTTTCCCCCTCCCCACCAGCTGCTATCTTCCATCCCAGCCTCTATCTTCCGTCCCAGCGACGACAGCACCATTTCCCCGCCCCCAGCCTGCCGCCCTTCCGTGCACTGGACCTCCTTGAGGGTCTCCGTGCGGCCCCTGTTGGCTGCGTCCCCCTGGCCTTGATCCAGGTGCCCTCTGTGCTGCTTCTGGGAGTACCTTGTCGCCGGCTGCCACTCTCAGGACCAGCACCTTTCTTCCCTCTCCAGCTCTTCCCCCACCGCCTGCATCACCTTTCACAAAGTTCCCATCTGCCTCAAGTGCTGTCGTTGGGCATCCCCCCGTGTCCCGTTATCTCCTGGGGGCTGAAGTGGAGGCTCTTCTCAGAGCGGGACGTGTCTTCTCTGGTGTTGCTGCCTCTCGGCCAGCGGCCTAGTTTTTAGAGCCCTGCGTGGGAATGGAGCCCAGAGCCTTCCCGCACGCCCTGGATGCCATGTCACGCCTTCTCCCGGCTGAACCCCAGACTCAAGACTCAGGCCATTCTCAGCTGGGCTCCCCCAGGCAGGGAGAGCTCGCTTTCTAATTCTGAGTCACCAGGTGAGCCTCTCCCGTAGCGCAAACATGTCGTCTCTGTAGCCAGAGTTCCCTACGCTTTGTAAGTAAGCAAGTGGATGAGTTACGCTTCAGGCCATGGGTTGTGCTGCAACAGCTCAGCGGTGAGGACCTTGACCTTGTGCTCCTGGTCACCGGCTCACCTTTTTGGGCCACTCGTTAGTTCACCTTTCCAGGACCAGGCAGTGCATATTAGCATCAAGGCCCGTTGGGAGCCGCGGGTGGAAAAAAAAAAAGAACGGATGAAAGAGATGGGTGATGATCTGAGAGGTGAATTCACGTCACAGACCGGGACTCAGTGACACGAACTGAGCCTTTACTATGGGCTTAGGTTCCCCTTATATACCTTGGTAAAGGAATGATCATAATGAGCAATAAGACCCAGGGTCCTGTGGTATATAGCACGTAGGGTAGGAAGATGGGGGGTTCATTATCTAACAGGAAAAACACCCACGGGGGTAAACACCTTTATGTTTCAGGATCTTGTCTCTCCGGTGGGTCCCTCGTAGGAGGTGAAGGGACTGCAGTCACAGATAAGAGACTTGCCAGTAACCATCTCTGGAGTGCCAGAGACAGATGAGGATAGGCCGGGCATGGTGGCGCATGCCTGTAAGCGGTAGCCTAGGAAGCCGCGGCCGGGGCCAGGGATCGCGGTTCGAGTCCCACCGGGGGCACATAGTGAGACCTAGTCCCCAAAATATAGCTGGGCATGGTGGTGCACGCCTGTCATCCCAGCTACCTGGGAAGCTGAGGCTGGAGATGGCTTGAGTCTATGATACCCCAGGCAACATGAGCCTGCGGTTCCACAGGCAAAACTAGCGAGACCTCGTCTCAAAACACAAACAAACAAACAAAAACCAGATGAGGATAGATAAAAGTGTTCCTTTAGCTAAGGCAGATCTCTTTATTATCGATGCTCCACAAAGGTCACCTGAAAACTTGCGTGAAACTCTTCCTAAACAGAGCTGGACTAGTGGATACGGCGCCTTTTGGCACCATGTCGCCTTCAGGGTTGAGGAAGAGAGTCTGCATAGTTCTCTGACTGGTGAAGAACGTCCCTCCGCGTGGGATGGTGCATGTACGGCCCGCACGGTTGCAGTGTCGTCATTTAACACTCGTCATGGCTGACGCGGTGGCCCACGAAAGCACTGAGAATATTCCAGAAATGACCTGAATGTGGATCTAAATAAAATGATGGAGATGAAGGCAAACGGGGAGCTAGACAGAAATGGTCCATTCTTCACATGGCGAATACAAACAACTCAAGTATGCGGCTCCAAGTCAGCGCCATCCAGCTCAGGTTTGGGGGGCACGGTGGGTGGCCAGCTGGCACCCCCTGGGGGAGCCCTGCCTCAGCTCCTGCACTACACAGGTCCTGCTGGGCTGCCAGGCCTCCTGCTGCTGCAGGTTCAGAGCTGCGTCCAGGGGCTGGATGGTGGCCATGGTTCCCAGGGAGCTCCCAGCACAGCTCGAGCTTGGTGCCGGGCCGTCCACCCGCCTGCGTCCTCGCAGTCTGCAGGGCTCCCCCTCCCTCGGAACCTGGGCTGGTACTGACCAGCGTCTGCTGTGACCTGCGGCCCCAGTTTTCCTAGCAGCTGGGGCGCCCGCCCGCCCCTGGGGGCCAAGCCTCCCTCCTGCCTGCGTGTCCCCCGATTCCTCCCTTGCCCAGCCTCTCCCCCCACCAAACGCAGCCAGGCTGCTCCTGCGCTGACAGGAGCCTCTGGTGCCGTCCACAGCAGCGCTGGCCTTGTCCCTGCTCTGTCCCCACATGATGCCGCCGCGAACCCTGGATGCCCGCCTCTGGGTCTCGCCCCTGCCTGCCTCCTGCTTGAGCACATGGGAGGCGTTCGCATGGGGGCATTTCCGAAGGTGGGGTGCATTTCTGCAGATAGGGGCATTCCCGGAGATGGGGAGCATTTCCGGAGGTGGGGCGCATTTCCGGAGATGGGGTGCATTCCGGAGATGGGGCGCATTTCCGGAGATGGGGCACATTTCTGCGATGGGGTGCATTTCCGGAGATGGGGTGCATTTCCGGAGATGGGGTGCATTTCCGGAGATGGGGTGCATTTTCGGAGATGGGGTGCATTTCCGAGGTGGGGTGCATTTCCGCTGATGGGGCGCATTTCCGGTGATGGGGCACATTTCTGCGATGGGGTGCATTTCTGGAGATGGGGCACATTTCTGCGATGGGGTGCATTTCCGGAGATGGGGTGCATTTCCGGAGGTGGGGTGCATTTCCGCTGATGGGGTGCATTTCCGGAGATGGGGTGCATTTCCGGAGATGGGGTGCATTTCCGGAGATGGTGTGCATTTCCGGAGATCGGGTGCATTTCCGGAGATGGGGGCATTTCCGGAGATGGGGTGCATTTCCGATGGTGGAGTGCATTTCTGGAGATGGGGCGCATTTCTGCTGCTGGGGTGCATTTCCGAAATGGGGTGCATTTCCGGAGATGGGGTGCATTTCTGGAGATGGGGTGCACTTCTGGAGATGGGGTGCATTTCCGGAGATGTGGCGCATTTCCGCCATTCAAGCTGCCGCCGCTGTGCGTCCTGGACATGACGCAGACCCACCGGCGAATGCTGGGGGGGACCTCGGCGCTTAGCTTCAGCAAGAGGCCCGCGCTGGACTCGCGGTTCTCTCCTGAGCCTGTGGCCGACCACTGGATTGGAAACTGCAGCAGCTTCTCCTGGCCTCCCGGCGTCGCTAAGGAGCACGCGACACTGGTCTCTGGTCAGAACAGGCCGCAGAAGGACAGTCCCCAGAAGGACAGTCCCCTGGCTCGGTGGAGGGCTTTTCACTTGGGGTTCCGCTGACGGGCTCTCGTGTTGGAAGCCGCGGGCGGGACAAAGAGGAAGAGTGGATGGGAGAGATGGAGCTGGTCCAAGACAGAGCCGCAGGCCGGGGTTCGGTGCTGAGTCGTTTATTGGGGGCTCCAGCCCCCTGAACGCCCTGGGCAAGGCGAGGCTGCAATGTGGTAGCAGGGAAGGTAAAGCCAGGATCCCGGGGTGTGTAGTATGCGGGGGAGGAAGATGGGGGATTCGTTACCTAGCAGAGAAACGCCTGCGGGGCGAACACCTTCTCTCTCAGGTACCTGTCTCTCCGCTGGGTCCATCCTGGGAGGTTAGAGGGCTGCTGTTCCAGATAAAAAATCTTGCCGGGAACCATCTGCAGTGCGCCAGAGACGGGCGAGAATCGATCAAAGTGTTCCATTATCTAGGACATGTGTCTCAGCTATTTTCGGTGCCCCACGCTCTCAGGGCAGTCCTCCAGAGAAGGCCTGCGTGCACCTGTCAGAGCTAGTAAGGACTGTCGGGGTGTGTTTGTGTTCCCACCCTTCTATTTTTTATTGCTGTTATTGACCTTAGAAGTAGGAAAGAGGAGTTGGGTGTGGTGGGGTGGTGGCGTGCGCCTTTAATCCCAGCCTACAAAGGGAGGCTGAGACTAGGAATCACTTCTGTCTCCAGGTTCGAGAGCCGCCCAGGGCAACATAGCGAGACCTAGTTTCAAAAAACAGCTGGGTATGGTGGCGTGTGCCTGTAATCCCAGCTACCTGGGAGGCTGAGGCTGGGGATTGCTTGAGTTCATGGTACTGTGGGTAACGTGAGTCTGCCATACTCTGGGCAACATAGCGAAACCAAGTCTCAAAAAATAAAAAAAAGGATAGAAAAGAGGAGAAAGAAGATGGAGCTTCTGTTTCTGCAGACTCAGTACCTCAGCCCTGGAGGTTGAGTCACAGTTGAATTTTCCTGTTAAGAAAATCATCATCTTGGGGCCGAATCTCACTAATTTTCACTTCATTCTTGAAACTCTTTAATTCTTAGGAGAACAAGAGCATCTGCAGGTGTTCTTCATGATAGCAAAGATTTACGAGCAGGAAACAGGTGTGAAGCTTTTTTCCTATCAAAAAGGTTTAAAACAGTTCAGTTGAAGATGGCAGCACAGTTGGAATACGGTCTTGATTGTGTTGTATTTGTAATCTTCTAATATTTAATTTTCAGTGTTAGATTAATAAAATAATATCTGAAGATTACACTAATAACTTTTATCTAAAGGTTCAGCTATGAGAAGTTTCTTGCTTTTTGTACGAGAAAGACAAGTTCAATGTTTTACATAACATTAGCAGATTTTAGTGAGTCGACGAGAACAGACTAACAAATTATTCTTCAGAAATTAACTCTGAATTTTATTATCTGATGTTATTAATTTTGGGGGGAGGAAATTGCTCTTCAAATCTTAACTAAAAGAAAACAACTAAAGAGTATCTTCTATTTTATTAATCGCCTTAAGATTCAATGCCATATTCAACAATAACACGCACACACTGGCAGGGGCACGTGTTTGGAGCATATTTGTGTTCAGAGCATATTTTCTCCCTCTTGTACCACAAAGGATGACTTTGGGGGGGTGCCCTGGCTCTAGCGGTCTTTTCTACCAGCTTCCAGTGTAGATAGAGATCTTTGTCGTCAACTTTGAAACAGGCGGTGATATTTCTAAACCTTCAGCCTTTTGACTTGGAAAACAACCATGATCAATAGTTTTCTCAAAACCTTTAAAAAGAAGTTACCGCTGAAAATCAGCCATCAAAGTTTTAAGACAAAAATCCTTGTTCATTTGTCTAGAGGTGTGTATCCATCTGCTTTTAAAATCCCCAATAGCACATCTAAACAAACTCTTTGAAGCATCCAGCTCAGTGCGTTTTGCTTTCCTGCTATAAATTATGCTGATTGCCGGGCATGGTGGCACATGCCTGTAAGCGGCAGCCTAGGAAGCCATGGCAGGGACCAGGGATTGCAGTTTGATTCTCACTGGTGGCACGTAGTGAGACCTAGTTCCAAAAAAATATAGCTGGGTGTGATGGCGTGCGCCTGTAATCCTAGCTACCTGAGAAGCTAAGACTGGGGATTGCTTGAGCCTGTGGTACCCTGGGCAACGTGAGCTTGCGGATCCATGGGCAAAAATACTGAGACCTAGTCTCAAAAAAAAAAAAATTATGCTGATTTCTGAGTATTTCTTAAGGGTGACTGCGGTATACACACAGTATTTAAAAGCAAAAGAGAATATTTGTATAAAATAACTATATACAATACTTTTTATATACATTATGCAAACAATATTTATATAAAACAATTAAATTTGATTCACACACAGTAGTTTCCATTACATGTGCTCATCTTGGTGTGGAACTCATTTTGTGTGGCTGTACTTGAAGGCGGTGTGTTCTCTTAGCATCTGTTGCTATTAACAGTAGCTGTTGCTGTTTCATGGACTTGCTTTGAAATTCCTCTACGTGGGGGGCGGTCATTTTTGACTCTCACACACTCCTACATGGATTTTGGAATCCCATTTCCTCATAAGGTGAAGATGCGATCCTTCTTGAAGAAATGCCTTGCTCTGTTTACTTAGACACAGTCAGAAGACAAGATGCATTTGCTTTTACCCTGTCGTCCGGGAAACGATGCTGATCTGGTCAACTCACCTTTAAAAGAAAAGCGCAAGGTCGCAGATGTCAGCCTGTAGCTGTAAACATGCCCTGGCAAAGTTTTTAGCTCAAAGACTGGGACTCCGGGAGATGCTCCTGGGATTCAGTGTACTCTAACATCGATTAATCCCAGCTACCTTGGTGGTGTGTCAGCGCGCGCTGCGTGTCCAAGGAGTCTGTGCGGATGCCCAAGAGGGCATATCCAGCTAAAGGTCAAGGAAGCAATTAATGTTTTCTGCTCTTCCCTAAAGAACTTCCCCAGCAGCCGTTGCCCCCTCCCCCGCACCATCTCAGCCAGGCAAGTGAACGCAGAGAAATGAAAGTTAAAGTTCAGATGGAACATATTACCGGCGCTATTCGGTCCTCAGAGCTCTTCCTGCATGCGAATGAATGCATGTCCTTAAGAAGTACAGGGAAATACAGCAGAAGAGGTGCTGCTTGCTGGGGAACCTGCTTGCTCTCCGCATCCCTGACAGAGGGGACCCCGGGGCCTGATGGATTGTGGGGGTGGGGGGTGCGGTACCCCCTGGGACAGGTTGGAATATTTTGTGGGAGCATCCCTGCTTCTGTCTAACTCACAAGCAGGACTCTGAGGGAACCAGGACAGGAGATAACCTTGACTGAAAGCCCCCCTGGCTTGAGGCCTCCAAGAGGGGTTCCCATCAATGCAAACTTAACCCCCTCCCTCCTGCCACTGCACCCCTGCATGGGAGGGGAGGGCATTATTGGAGCTCGGAGGACCGAGTTGGCAGCTACCTCTTCCCTGAGGGCATCAGACCCCCCAACGCCTTGCTCCATCCTGGCCTCAGTAGAAGCTGTGGGGAACCTCAAGGAATCCGCTGGCTTCTGAGTCCGGAACTTTTCGGACCATCACTGGGCTCAGATATTTCTGGGCGCCCCTTTCCCTGTCCTAAAGGTTTGGGTCACGTGTTAACAATAAAGCATTCTCTTAGAAAAAGGATGGAAAAAATAGATAAAAAAGATAAAAAAAAATCACGTGTCTGATTTGGGTTGAGTTTCAGGAAGAATTTCTCAATGGTCAAGTCCCCTGCTTGCAGCACGGGCACTGGGGAAGCGGCCCCTCGCCTTCACTGGGAAGAGGGACCAAGTGGAACAAGGTGGCAGCGATCTGCACCCGGCATGGACACGGGGGTCTTTGAAGGGTGGGAGGTCAGGCAGGGAGGCAGCTGAGGCGCTTCCCATCTGGATATCTTACAACCCTGTGACCTTTTATTTTTATTTATTTATTTATTTTTACCAATATCTGCTTTACTATTATTTTTTTTTTACATCATTTCAGTCCCTGGGGGTCACCCATCACCATCACCTCACCTCCCCGCCTGCTCCAGCTGGTCCCCTCTCTCCCCTTGTGTAGTTTCATTTGGTTGACCATATAGTAGTGAAACCATTTGGTTTCTGTCCCTTTCTATCTGGCTTGTTTCTGCTAGAATAATTTCTTCTAGGTACATCCAGGTGTCTATAAATTCATCAAATTTGTCATTTTTAATTGATTAGTAATACTCCATTGTGTATATAGACCACAGCTTTTTCATCCACCCATCTGTTCTGGGGCATTTGGGTTGTTTCCATGTTCTTGCAATTATAAATAGTGCTGCAGTAAACATCCGAGCGCAGGTGTCCCTTTGTACCCACATTGAGGTCTCCTTTGGGTAGATTCCCAGAAGTGTGACTGCTGGGTCAAATGGTAATTCCATTTTCATGAGTTTGAGGGTCCTCCATACTGCTTTCCATAGTGGCTGGACGAGTTTACATTCCCACCAGCAGTGTAGGAGTGTTCCTTTCTCTCCACATCCACGCCAGCACTTGTTGTTGCCTGTTTTTTTGATGTGGGCCATTCTTACTGGTGTA
>PVHY01032875.1:0-11559 GCA_004024945.1 Uropsilus gracilis
CCCTCACAGCCGGAACAGCACCCGCTCACCCCGTGCTGGGGACCCTGGGCCCCTCCAGGCCAGCCCTGCCCTCTGCAGCAGGGCCGCCTTTCATGGAGTCAGTCCCAGATCACGTTGTCCTCCAGGCCGCAGGGACCAGGAAGGCCGCGGCCGCCGGTCCTCTTCCGAGGCTCGGAGCCTCCAGCTGACTCGGAGCCTCATCTAGCCACCCAGGCCAGAGCAGACGGCCAGCGGGGTCCGGGTCCTGGTCGCCACCTGGGGATGGCCAGGGCCGGGCACCGCCAGCCGAGTCAGCTGGACACACATGGGCAGGTGGCCAGGGGTGCAGGAGGCAGAGCCCTGCCTTGTCTTCATGGCCAAGTGTCAGGCCCTGGAGCGACCTTGGCAGACACGTCCAGTCCCAGTGTTCCCTGTGCTCTGGGGACAAGACCCTGGGCTGGGTGGGACAGATTGGCAGCGGGCAGGCGGGGACCACAGGGATGGACCCCCAGCCCTGACCCTGTTGGGGTGGGGGGGGAGGTGCTGGTCACTGTGGCTGCCCCCAGCCAAGGACAGACCCCTCTGCCCACCCTTTCCTGAGCCCCCACCCTCCTGCGGTGGGTGGTGGGGTTTAGTCCGGGTCTGGAAGGTGGGTGCTGGCCATGGGGGGCTGTGCTGGCCATGGGGGGCTGTGCTGGCCTGGGGTCCCCTGAGTACCCGCCCTGTCCAGGAGAGCTGAGGGCAGCAGGAGCCTGGGCGGGAGTCAACACCTTCCACATGCAAACTGACCAGGTCTCAGCGCCACTGGGAGCGAGCAGCCATGTGAGACACCGCGGGTGGCCTCCGGCCCAGCAGTCACCCCTGTGCGGAGCCCCAGCCCAGCGCCCTGGCCCCACCTGCCCCCCACCCACTCCTGTTCCTCCTGGTCCTCCTGCTCCTGGCCGCCTCCCGGCCTGCTGAGGGGTCAGGTGAGCGAGCGTCCGCGGCCCTTCTGCCTGGGGGACAGCGGGTTGGGGGATGGGCATACAGGGTGAGCAGATAGGGGGTGCGGGGGGCACCAGGGAGCCCGCACCCACCAGGCATTCCCCCCCCTTCTCACAGACCGGGAAAGACCTTCCTGCACCGGGGATGCACTGACCGTGCCCAGGGGCCAGCCGGCCGTGATGTCCTGCGCCGTGTCCACCCCCTTGTCCCACGTCGGCATCCGCCTGAGCGCCCCCGGGAAGGCCTCCCAGCTCATCTTTGAGGTGTACGGCCCAGGGAACTTCTCCAACAGCGGGTGGCAGCTCGAGGTGCGAGGTGGCGAGGCCCGCCTGGTCATCCCCGACGCCCAGCCCGCCCAGGCCGGGGAGTACACGTGGCTCCTTGTGGGAACACACAGGAGTGTGAGACACACCAGACTGAGTGTGTCAGGTGAGGGGCCTCCGGATACCCCTGTCCCTCCTGTTGGGGTGCAGCGGGCACCAGCAGCCTTTCCTGCCTGGAGCCTGGGGAGCAGAGCCCAGGGAGGGGTGACGGGACCCCCCGAAAACCAAGGCTGCTCAAGGGACCTGGCACTGAGACCCCAGGGGCTCTGTGGGGGTGGCTCATCCAGGGAGGTGGGGAGGCCACACCTGTGTCCCCTCCAGGCCCCCCACCCCATCTGCCCCCCAAACACCCGACTCGGGGTGCAGCTGCCACTTTGCTACGGCTCCCAGAGGCCAGGCCCTCGCCCTGCATTGTCCTTCTGGGCGCACAGGCCCCAACCTGACCGGGCTTCTGATGTGCCCCCCACCCCCACCCAGCGCGAGCTGACCGGTCACTCTCCTCCAACCCCTCACCCCCCATCTCCGGGCACCCCTTCAACCCCCTGGAAGTGCTATTCCGAGCGCGGGGGAAAGAGGCAGTGGCAGACAGGTCCCCCAAGTCCCCTCCTGCCGCCCTGCGGACGCACAAGCCCCACTGCCCTCCCTGGTGGCCCCTCTTGTGCACCCCCATGCTCCCGTACCTCCATCTGGGTCTCTGAGTCTGGGCTGGGGCAGCGGGTGGGTTCACCCCCAGGGCTTGAGAGGGGCTACGTGGGGTCCCCAGCCTGGTGGGGGTCCTGGGAGGGGCACCAGCCATTTCCGGGATGGGGGTGTCCAGACTCGCTGCCCCCAGGGTTGGGGTGGCTTAGGGCCGTCTTCAGACTGGCCCCTTACCTGTCCGTGTCTTCCTTGTCACCCCAGAACCTCTGGTCACTGAGACAACGTCCACCCTGCCTGCAGGTAGGTGTCTAATGGGCCCGCACCACAGAGGCATGCTTGTGGGGTACAGTGGGGCCCCCCTGCCCTGCGCCTCCTGCTGATTCCCCTCCCCTTCTCCTCCTGTCTGGGGTGCAGCTGCCTCCCTGGGGAGTGAAGCCCTGCAGGAGATCCTGAATCCCAATCTCCCTGCAGCCCCAGGAACGCGCCTCCCCCCCCACCTGCCTACCTCCACCTTGTCTCCTGTTCTCGTCCTGCTGGCCGTCATCGTCCCCATCCTGCTGGCCGTCATTGTTTTCAACCTGCTGGGCATCACTGTCCTCATCCCACTGGCCGTCATCGCCCCCATCCTGGTGCTTACCATGCTTTCCTGATGCAGGACAGGCGGATCCTGCAGAGGATCCCGCAGGTGGGCCCCTCCGCCCCTCATTGCTCTGTGGCCAGCGTGAGGCCCTTGGCTGGACACTGGGCCCCAGGCCCTGAGCTGTATCGTGGGGGTGGGAGTGGGGACCCGGGGAGCTTGTGCCCGCAGTGTGGCCCCCCTGGCACAGGCAGGCTAGGTCCAGCCCCAAGTCCCCACCCCAAGGCTGAGCCCTGGGCCTCTGGGCCTGAGCCCTGTCCCGGGACCCCTGGGGGCTGCGTGGGGAGGGGTGGGCCCTACTCCCCTGGCGTGGTGCACTTGGCGTGTGCCAGCCGTGTGCATGTGCCAGCGTGAGTCCCACGGTGCGTGTGCCGTGAGCCTGAGGGCCTGTTCATGCCTGGAGCCAGCACAGCTGTCAGCCCTGCCCCTCAAACCGCCCCCCTCCACCCCCCAGATGTCTCCAGCACAAAGCCCAGGGCTGGAGCAGGGGGAGAACAAGGCCACCTGGAACCTGGACTGCAGCTCTAGGAGCCCCGCCCGGCCCGGAGCCTGAGCCCCAGACACCAGCTCCAGACCTCAGGACGCCAGCCCCCCCCTCCCCACCGTCGCCAGCGCTGTGGCATCAGCCGTCGCTGCCCTAGAACCAGGCGCCCTGGCACCGCTGGCGGATCTCAGAGGGGCGCGGGATCCGGGTTTTGATTGACGCCAGGTCCTCGGGCAGGAGGACAGAGAATGACTTAATGCTCAGTAGGAGCCCTGACCCTCACCCGGGCCTGGTGACCGCCCCCAAAGAGTTACATCAGAGCCAGGGCCAGGCTGGACGGCTGCGCCACCCACTGGCCACAGCCCGGTTCACAGCAGCTGCTGTCTGGTGCCACTGGGCTGGGAGGTGGCTCCGCCTCTGCCAGCTCCCAGCTCGCACAGGGCTGAGGCCGCAGCGCCCTGCTGGTTGTCTTCCTGGGGTCTCCTTCCTGGGCCTCTGACACCTGTCCCCTCCCCTGTGAGGACCCCTGTGATGCTGGCAGGTGCCTCCGGGAGCCTCAGCGCCAGGACCGGAGCCTCAGGGCCTCCTCCCTGTCACACACTCAGGTCTGGCCCTGATCGGCGGCCACCGCTCCGTTCAGCGATGGGGTTGACCTGGGGGGGGGCCAGCCCGGGGTGGGGGCCTCGGCCCAGGGACCCCCAGGCAACTAAGGGCCCTGAGTTTGGGGGCTTTGACTCGGTGACCCCGCTCCCCTATCGTCCAGGGCCAGGGCCGCTGTCCCTCTCAGGACGGCCCGGGCACTGGGCTGCGGGAAGGGCCGCGTCCCCATGGGAACCGGGGTCAGAGACTTGGCTGGTTCCGGGTGGTCCCCACACACAGTCACACCCCAAAGGACACCCCCACCCCATTCGGCAGCCACCCCCATTCCTCATCCCTGCCGGAGCCTGGACGGTGCCCACCTGCACGGCCCTTTCTGGTCACTCCCAGCAGGCGTGGCCGCCTCTGGGTCCGGCCGCCTCTGGAGACCCATCTCGGGCAAGGCAGACAGGCGGTTCCCTCCCTCTCCAGAGCCGGGAGCCCCACAATGCCGCCCGTTTTCGGGGTGCGGGCGCATGAGGCGTATCCAGCTCTTGCCTATCATGAGTGAAGATCCAAGAACACAGCCGCCTGCAGGTGTTTGTGGAACGTGTCTCCACGTCTGACAGGGCCTGGGGTGACAGGGGGCTCCCTTGCCCCTCTGCCCCTCTGCTCCATGGAGCTCGGGGTGTCCTCGGGTGACCTGGTCTGAGACGAGGTCTAACTTGGACAAATAGAAACAGGTTGACCATGGCCAGGCCTTCCCCAGCACATGCCCCCGGTCACAGAAGGGTTAAAACACTTGTCCCAAGTCCTTGCTCCAGCACCCGTGGGACTCAGGGCTGTCTGGGAGGTCACAGACCCCTAAGGGCCCAGACGCCACAGACAGAGCTGCGGGATGCGCATTTTTACTTTTTGTTTGTTTTTTGAGACCAGGTCCAGCTATTTTGCCCGGGGAACCGCAGGCTCTCATTGCCCGGGGTACCACGGACTCAAGCCATCCCCAGCCTCAGCCTCCCAGGTAGCTGGGATTACAGGCGCGCACCACCACGCCCAGCTATTTTTTTGGGACTAGGTCTCGCTACGGGCCCCAGGCGGGACTCGAACCGCGATCCCTGGCCCCGGCCGCTTCCTAGGCTGAAGCTTACAAGCACGAGTCACCGTGCCCGGCACGCATTTTTACTTTTATACGTCACTGTGTTGAGCTCCCTTTGCTTGCTTGAGCCTCTTCCCTGCACAAACCCTCTGCCCCGACTGTCGGACTGTCCTCTCCTCCCTTTCAGGGGGACAGTCCCGGCCCCTTAATAAAGGCTCAATGTTGAAACCTAAGCCTCGGGTCTGCGTCTGGGGGTCCTTACAACAGGTCCCCCCTTGGGAGCCTGGGGGAGGCAGGCCCCTCCTGGATCCGCCCCTGGGGCTTCCTTCTGCCCCTCCAGGCAGCTGCCCTGGAAGGGCGCCTCCCCGCGGGGGGTGGGGGGGGCTGTCCTAGAGGCCAGTCAGGGTGATCCCGAGCTGGGGGAGCCCCTGCTGGAGTGCACGTCCCCGCGGTGCCGGCTCCCCACTCCCGCGGGCGCGGGCCCAGGGCGCCCTGTCCACAGGGCCCGGGTGGAGGCCGAGGTACGGGGCATCCTGCCGTAGGGTTCCTTCCTCAGCTGGGGGCGCCCGGGACCAGCGGGGTGCGGCGGGACGCAAGTGGGTGAGCCGCCTCCGGGCCCCCACCTCGCCGAGGGCCCCCCCAGCCCCGGAGGCCGCCCGTGTCCTTCCCGCTCGCGCGACGTCGGCCCCAGCGGCGGACGGTGGTGGGCCCAGGACGCCGCCAGGCGCTCCCAGGTTGCCCCGCGCCGGGGCGCGGCGTCGCGTTGCCTAGCGACGGCGGGGCGGGACTTCCGGCGCGGCGGTTGCATCAGTCTCCGGACGCCCGGCTTCCGTGCAGCAACCTCCGACGATGGCAGCTCCCTCGGGCGAGCAGGGTGAGCGCTGCCCCCGCCCGCTCGGGAGGGCGCGGCCGGCGGGGTCGCGGGCTTCCGCGTGCGGGGACTGCGGGGCGCCCCGCGCCCCTTTATTCCGCCCGGCGGCACCGGTGCCCGCCACTGACCCTTCGGTGGCCGCGCCTCCCGCGGCCGGGGTCAGGGCTGTGTCCAGCCGCTGCGGGGCCCTGGACTCGGGCCGGCGCCGCGGGGTGACCCGGTGACAGCCAGGCTCGGAGGAGTCCGGCTTCGGGGCGCCCCTGCCTGGGAAGGTCCCGGTTCCCACCCACCCCGGCCCTCGGTGCACCCCAAGGCCTGTCCCCCCTCAGCTGGGCACCGGGGCTCCCCTGCCCAGTTGAGCAGGAGCGGGGCCACTGCCCCCTGGGGATGTGGCAGCGGACGGCGGGGTCCGCGGGTGGACATGGCTGACATTCGGGGTGCTGCGTCTTGTGTGCTCGGACTAGGTTTTCGGGGCCCTGGGCAGGGTGCCGGTTTTGGGGTTCAGGCACAGACTGGGGTTGACCCTGTGGGAATCTAGACAAGACGGAAGGAAGTCTTCCAGTAGCGTGTACCCCGCAGCTCTTCCCTTACTGCGCCCCCCCTTGCACCCTGAGAGCCCCCCAAAGAGCATGACACCCCTTGAGGAGCCCGGGGTCCCCCTGTCCAGCCTTGTCCTTGCTTCTCGGTGTCCCCGAGCTGGAGGCCCCCGAAGCTACGTCTCCTGGAGTTTTCAAGCAGGCTCCTGTGTCCCCCCATTTCAGATAGCTCCCTGAATAGAGTGGGGCGTCTCTGTGGCCCTACCACTGGTGACAGCTTCTCCCCGGTGGGGAGGGTGGGTGGTGGGGTGCACACTGGCGCCCCTGCGGCAGCCGCGTCCCTGCAGAGGCCCCGTCTCCCCCTCCCAGGGCCGTGGGGTTGTGGGCGCCTCCGGCTTTCTCCGGGACCTGCCCACGGTCCCCTGTCCTGGGACAGGGCCACTTCCAGCAGGGCTGACTGTGCAGGAGCGAGGCTGGGAGGGTCTGTTCCCAGCAGCACCAGCTCACCCCTCTCCCCAGGCAGTTGAGTGGGCAGGGGGTGCAAGCTGGGGTGCCCCTGTCATTGGGCAGGGGATGAAAGTTGGGGTCCCCTGCTGTGCTTCCAGGGAGCGTGGCCTCTCACTGCCGTCTGCTGGTCCAGACGCTGGCTTCCCGCTTCCCATAGTTGGCACCTGGGGAGGGGGAGGTGAGCCCCCGGGGTCCCCGCCACACCCGGGTGGCAGTGACATGTCCTGTCACTCGCCGTCGGGCAGCAGGCGGTTGGGGAAACGGCCGCCCGTCGTCGCCTCAGCCGGCCTGTGACAGACACGGGCCTGTGGCAGACACGGGCACGTTCACGCCCGCCTGGAACAGCACGCCAGCTCTCGGCGAGGGCTTCAGACTCGGCGGCTCGCTGTGCTGGGCCCACCGCTGTCCACTCTGTCCAGGCAGCGCCCGGTGCCAGGCAGACCCTGAGGTCACCAGCCAGCCTCCTGGGTCCCTGGCCCCTGGCCTGCTAGGCCCCCTCCCTCCACATGGGCCGGGGGCCTGCGGCTGCCCTGCTGCTCGGGGCCGACCAGTGCGCTGTGGGTGGGCCCCAGAGCCCGCACCCCCTGCACCCACCCGGCGGCCCCCAGAGGCAGCAGCGCCCTGCGGGATGGGGAGCCCCAAGAAGGGGTGCAGGGGCCCCGGCAGCAAGAGCAGAGGCTGGGGAGGAGCAGGGCGGCCCAGAGCTGGGCCTGGCCTTTGGTCCCTGGCGCCCACTGAGCGGCCGCCCCTCGTGTGGCACAGCCCATGGAGCGTGTGGGCCGAGGCCTTGCCCCCCCGGTCCACCCGGGTGCCCCTGCTTCAGCCGCGCCTCGGGGCTCCAGCGTGGCTGAGGCTCGCAGGCAGCCTGGCCGTGATGCGGCCCCGTGTGGGCCACCTGCCGGGGCGTGCGCTCCAGGCCTCCTGCAGGCCGCCGTCCAGCCCAGCCCAGGGCCACGCCGCAGCTGCCCGGCCTTCCTCCTCCAGACGCGTCAGTGCCGCCGCCCCCGCCCCCCCCAGAGCCTGTCGCAGCCACCGGCCCGCCCGACGGGTCCTTCCTGTCCCAGCCGCCCACTGAGACTCACGCCTGGCGCTCGGAGCCGCCCTTCCGCCGCCTCGGGCCTGGGCGGAGCGCCGCGGGCTCCTCGGTCGGCTGGACGCGGTGCACGGGTGACCTCCCTGTGATCTCGCGGCCCGTGCGGGTTTACGAGGCGTGGGGCAGGCCTGGCCCAGCCCGGCCACCCTCGGGGCCCTCCCCCGCGGGCAGCGTCGGGGAGCCTGAGTCCTCACGGACGGCCGGGCCTGCGCGGGGAGGCGGGCGAGTGGGCGAGGGTGCCCCTGCGTCTGCCTGCTCCCCCCCACCCCAGGTCGGGGTGCGGGGTCCCTGAAGGAGCCGGGAGAGGGAGCCGGGGTCTCTGAGCGAACTGCCCACCCGCCCTCCCGCCCTGGCCGCCGGGTGGCCCGGGCGTCCTAGACCGGCTTCTGGAAACGTGCCGTGTGACCGGGTGGTGGGGGGTGACGTGGAGAGAAATAGGGAGGGGGCGGGGCCTGGGGTGGGGGGCAGTTTGGGAACGGCGGGGCCCAGGGCCAAGGGGACCCCGCAGAGCCCCGAGCAAGGGAGGGTGTCCGGCCGCCTCTGGGAGGACAGTCCTGGCAGGAGCGGGGTGGCGGGGGATCGCCCAGAGGGCCGGGCTGTGGCGGGGCTGGACTGCACGCGGGCGGGGGAGGTCGTGGGCCACTCGGCAGGCACTGCTGTGCAGAGGGGGCATCCCGGGGTCTGGCCTGACCCCATGGGGGGCTGGGCTCCGCCTGGCTGAAAGCCAGGCCCAGGTTGCGGGCGGGGGTGTGGGGGGGGTGTGGCTCCCAGCGCCCCCACCACGCGGGTCTCCCTGGGGGCCCCGGCATGGGCTTCCCAGGCACAGCGAGGCTGGGGGTCAGGACGTCCATGGACGCGGTGTCCCTGGAGCTGGCCCAGGGCGGCGCCTCCCCGTGTCGGGGGCGGGGGTGGGGGCGCAAGCTCAGGCATGGCCATGCCTGGTGAGACCCGTGGTCTCGCCTTCCTGGGGGGACAGCCTGACAGGTGTGGCCGCTGGTTGGGCGGCCGCCTCTCTCTGCCCGAGGGGAGGGTCGCGCGGCGCGGAAGGACGCGTGGACGGGCCGCTGCACTGCTGTGCTCACGGCCACCGGCTCCGTCCACTTCTGACCCCCTCCGAGCCCCGCGCCCAAGCCACGTTGCCGCCCCCCAGTGCCCCCCACCGTCCGGCCTCCCCGCCCACCGAACCGCCCAGCCTCACGCCGGCAGCGCCCGCCCCGCGGGCCGGTCAGGGCCTCTGCCGCTGGCCGGGCCCCGCTGACCGGCTCTGTCTTTGCAGCTCCCGACTGCGGGTCCGTGGCGCGCGGGCGGGATGAGGCCGCCCGGCTGTGGGCGCTGAACGAGCACCTCAGCACGCGCAGCTACGTCCAGGGCTACTCGCTGTCCCGGGCGGACGTGGACGCCTTCCGGCAGCTGTCCGCGCCCCCCGCCGACCCGCGGCTCTTCCACGTGGCACGCTGGTTCAGGCACGTGGAGGCCGTCCTGGGCGCCCCCTGCGGCCAGCCCGCCGCGCCCCAAGCAAGTGAGTAGCGGGGGCGCCCCCAGCCGCTCCGCCGCGCCCCCGGGGTCCGGCGCTGCGTCCCCGGGCACGGGGGCCTCTGCGGAGGCGGGAGGCAGGTGCAGGCCGACGCTGCGCCACCCCACCCCCGGGCTCCCACCCACCCGGGTCTGGCGTCCACGGCACCGGGTGTCCCAGACCCGGAACTGGCCGGCCCACCCGCGGGCACCAGCTGTCTCCCCTCTCAGCTCTGGGTCAAGAGGCGGTGCCAGGGCTTCGCCCAGGCCCATGTGTTGGGGGGAGGCGCCCCTCTGGCCATCTTGGGGGTGCTCCTGGAAGGCCTGGGGCTTGGGTGTCCCTGAGGAGCTGCCCAGGGTCCAGAGCACCCCGTCTGTCCTGAGACTGGCCCGGCCTGTGTGGGAGGTGCCGCCTGTGCCCCGGGACCACCGCCTGGGGCCGCCGCCTGGGCTGTCCTGACCCTCAGGTGGGGCCTGGCGGGGCGGAAGGGGTGTCGCTTCTCCTGGGGGGGTGCTGGGCCGCCTGCCCCGCCGCAGACAGCGTCCGCCTGAGGGGCATGGCGGGGTGGGCTCCCTGTGCGCCGGCGCCCGGGACTGGGCAGGGTCTGCCCTGTGGACCCTCCTCTCCGCAGGGCTCGGGTGTCGGCGGTGCCCCCGTCCCTGCCCTGGACATGCCCGGCAGGTGGACCCAGGGCACCAGCACCCCCGTGCTCCTGCCTGGCCTCCGCCGGCCCGTGTCCTGACAGCCATGTGGACGCGTCCTCCTGGGGGGTGCGGCCCCGCCCTGCACCCTGCACCCCTCCCCTGCCCTGGGGACCGACGCTGGGCCCGTCCCTGCTGCTCCGCAGCCCCCAGGCCTGGGTCCTGCCACCGGGGGGGGGGGTACACGCAGTGGCAGGTGCGGCCCTGGCCTGGCTCGGGCTGAGCGGAGGGCACTGGTGGTCGGATGAGAGCCCCCGGCGTGGGGGTGCCGTTCCCCGCAGCTGCCGGCGCAGGGCGGTCCGGGCACGGGCAGTGTCCTGCAGGGGGCGCCAGCGGCCTCGTCCGCGTCTCCAGAGCCCCCCTCTTGGGCACTGGCTGACTTCCCTGGCGGGTCACCAGTCACGGCCTGGGGCCTCTGGCGCCGGCTCTCGGCTGGCCGTGTCCTGTCCCACGGCCCGGGCCCTGGGGCGCAGCGGCCGCATGGCGTGTGGGGGGCAGCAGCGCGTGTGCACGTGGGAGCCCGGTGCCGGGTGAAGGGGGCGCAGGCCCGTGGCCGGGTGAAGGGGACGCCAGGGCCACGCTGCCGTCAGAGCGAGCCTGAGCCTCCTGGGGCCTCAGCGAGCGGGGTGCCTGGGAAGGACGGGGCTCCATGTGTGCGTCCGCGCCGCCGGGCGGGGGGGAGGGGTGGACGGACGGACTCGGGCACATCGACCAGGGCCAGGCGTCCCTGTCTGGAGCCGCCCCCGCCGCGCCCCTGCACAGCCACACGCAGCCGCTGTCCCCCCGCACCCCTGCGGGCTGTGGCACCTCGTGGCCGCAGGCCCCAGTGGCCGCGTGTGGGGTGGCTCCTGGCAGGGGGCTCCTGCTCGGGGCCCTGGGACGAGGGTGTGTGCGGGCAAGGGGTGACCTGCCTGGGCCTGGGCCCGGGCTCCGGCGCAGGGTCCTGGGGTGGCTGGGGGTGGCGGGCACCCGCGTGGGGGTGAGCCTTTCGGGGCGACGCCTCCCGGAGCCGGAGCTCGGCCCTCGACCCTCAGAGCAGCGGCTGGGACGGCCTGGGGCACCGTGCGGCAGGCTCGGGCGCTGGGCAGTGCCGGGCTGAACAGGGAAGTCTCCGGACCAGCGGCTCAGGGGCCTGTGGTGACCTGGTGTGGAGCCAGTGGGCGACGTGGCGCCACCTTGTGGCGAGGCAGCGCCTGATGGCGGGAGCGCCCAGCGGCCACCTCGGGTGGGGGCGGGGCAGTGGGCGCCTGCCTGGCCTGGTACCCCCGGCGCTTGCCCCTGCCGCCCAGCCCGGACTCTGCTTGGGGTCTGGCACCCACGAGGCCCCACGAGGGGGGTTCTCCAGGGCAGGCAGCGCACCCCAGTTGCGGACAGCAGCATGTGGGGAGTGCGGGGGCTTGGGGCCGGCACCCGCCCACCTCAGCCCTGCGGGGGCTGCGCTGCGAGGGTGGCCGCACCAAGCCTGCGGCCCCATCCGCGGAGCCCCCGGCCCTGACCATGCCCTGTCCCCCCACAGGTAAAGGCCGACGCGTGCAGCCACCCTGGTCACCCCCGGCCGGGTCCGAGCCGTGCAGGCTCCGCCTGTACAACAGCCTGACCCGCACCAAGGTAGGGCGGCCA
>PVHY01032876.1:0-11559 GCA_004024945.1 Uropsilus gracilis
CTCCTCAGAGCCTCAGGAACGGTGACCCAGGCCATCTGTGTCCCCAGCCAAGGTCCCAGGGGAAAGTCACTGAGGCTGGGTCAAGACCCTGGCTTCTGGGAAATTCTTCCCTCAGGAAGAGCTGGAAGGAAGGGCAGCAGCTGGCTGTGGAGAGCAAGTGGCATCCAGTGAGCTGGGCACCCGAGCACCCTCCCGTCTGGGACGGAGACCTGCGGGAGCCTGCGCTCTTCCCTCCTCTTGGCGCCCCTTCTCCTCCTCCAGCAGGCAGCATTCACCTCCATGGGGCCAGTGCCCGGCCTGGGGACCATGCTCAGGTTACTGCAGGCGGGGCCACGAGCGCCTCTGCCCCACCACCGCCCCGATCACGCTTGGCTGACACACCTGCCACGTCGCTGAGCAGCGGGGAATGGGGCAACCCGCCCCCCTCCCCGTTCCCACCCTGCTCTTTCAGGGTTTGAGGGCCTTGGGAAATAGCATCCTTGACCTGATGCCCAACTGACGGCCTAGCGAAGCTGCCCACTTGACCTGGCTCCTGTCTACAGGGCAGGCACCTTCTCACCCTAGCTCCAGGCAGTTCTGGGACCCCAGCCCCTCCAGAAGCTCCTCCACCTGCTGCAGCCCCCATCAGGAAATTCCCTGCGGACACTCAGATTCTCTCACATGCCCCTCCATCTCTCCTTGCCGAGGGGCCCCCAGGCAGGACAGACACACTGGGGAGCGGCCAGAGCTTGCGATAAGCAAGTGCTCTCTGCGCTGAGGCCGGGAGACTTGGCAAGCCAACACAGAGGAGCAAGACGCTGGACATGAGAGGCAGCCCAGGGCCGCCCAGCTGACAAGGCACAGAGCTAGGATTCTGTCGCTGCAAACAGCAGGCTCCATACGCCAGGCCGTGGGCCTTCAGTGGCCGAGGGCGCCCTGAGTGTTCAACACGAAGAGATGGAGGCTCGAGTGGTGATGCCAACCAACAGCATGAAGGCCGGAAGGGTTTGGCCCAATTTCTCTTTTCCCACTTTGGATTCTGCAGAGAAGAGTCTGTTGCCAGAGCCAGAGGCCCACCCACCCGCTCCCTCCAACCCTGCCTGGGTCAGCCCCGAGGCATCCTGGGAAGGCCCCCAAGGACCAGAGGTCATTTCTGGAGCAGAAATCACTTCTTTGGGTGCCAGTGGGTTCTCCACCACCTGCCAGACTTTCTGAGGCTGGACACGCCTCACCTCAAACACTCTCCAAGGGCCTGGGCCACTCTGTAAATCTGGCAAAGCAAATCACAGCCGTGGCTCCCCTATGGCTACAGACAGTAAAGTGTCTGCTCGACAGACCCACCTACATGGTCATGAGGCTCTAACCAAGCAGATGGGGAGCTGGGTTCACTTCCAAGCCCAAAAGTAAAAGCAGGTTCAGGGCTCATGGAGGGAGGATCTCCTAGCAACCTCCCACTGCATATCAAGTCACTGCCCACTGGGGCAAGCCTGGTCCCCTCTGCTCTGGTCCCCTCAGTCAGTCTGTTCTTCCCACAGCAGCTACCAGAGGGTTCCTGTGAGCATCCAAGCCAGGTTCAATGCTTCCCCTACCTACATCCCTCCAGGTAAAAGCCCAAGAGTTCCCAGTGCCCACAAAGCCCTGTGAGACCTGCCCCCATCTCCTCCTAACCTTGATCTCCTCCTTCCCTTCCCGTCACTCACTGCTCCAGCCACTCAGCCTCCTCACTGTTCTTTCAACGTGCCAAGTGTGGTCCTGCCCCAGGACCTTTGCACGTGCTACGCTCGGCTTGGGACACTTTTCCCCCAGATATCTTCAGGCCTTTGTTTAGATGCTACTTCCGTGCTAGAACCTTCCATGACTTCCTCCGACCTGTTTAAAAACAGCCCCCAGCCCTCCCCTCACACCCTCATTTCCTCTCATACTCACCTCATTCCCTGGGGTGTTCACATGGAACACACAGTTTGTCCTTCCCTCGCTAAATGATCAGCTCAGATCCACTGCCAGTGGGACGTTTGTTTTGTTCTAGATGCACAAACCACTGCCTAGCACACAGTAGGTTTGTATTAGCCTTATTAATCTAGCACATAGTAGATTCCTATTAACCTACTGGGCAAAAGAGACCACAGACTTATCTGTGGTCACGCAACAAAGCCAGGACTGGAACCCAGGTAGGGCAATCTCCAAACTCCATGCTCTCCAGCCTCTCACAATGGCTTCTTTGTAGCTCTAGTTTTCCAACGCCTGTAACTGGGGACAGTCCTGGCTTCCTCCTATCCAGACTGGCAATTATCACCGGAGCAAGACATAAAGTAGTAAATACTGTATTCAAACAGGCAAGTTAAATCCGTGGTTCTCATCTGGACTCAGCCATTTTTGCCTAGGGACACCTGTGCTTGTCACAGCTGGGGATTCTCCTGGCACTGAGTAGTTGGGACCACGATGCTCTTCAAGGACGCAGCAGGGAGGTCCTTCGCAGAGAAGGCCCTGGCCCCCAACGCCAGCAGAGAGAGCCCTGTTTAAGCCTTGTTTAACGCTCAGCACACTTGACCCATCACTGCCATCATGGGCACTGGGGCCAGGAAGGCAGGTCTGGGGATGCCTGGTCCCACCACACCTGGCTGCTGGCCTGGGATGGAGTCAGATGTAGGTCAGGAACCTGGATCTGCCTTTATGTCTCAACCCAGCTACTTCCTGGCTAGGGAGTAAGTTTACTGTGCCTCAGTTTCTCCATCTGTATGGTAGGGAGGACGGTAGCACCAATAATCTCACTGGGTTGTAGTGGCTGATCTGAAAGCATTAGGCATTTACTAAAAGAACAAGAAAAAAAATGAGTGATGCAGGTGATGTGTGCATGACAGTCTCACAGGCAGCAATAATTACTTTGCTTGTGGTAACTCAAGGCTGTAGGCCTACTATGTGCAAAGCAGCCTGCACTTGTCCTCGTCACAAAACACTGGGACATGAAAAATGACAAGCGTCTCATTCAAGCAGCTGAGAGGCTCTGCTAGCCCAGCTCGACCCAACAGGTTGTTGGCAGAGCCAGGAGTCAAGCCTTGCCTGACTACGCCACTTTCTCTCTCTGCTGGCTTTACCTGGGATCCCCATGTACCTGAGTGATGTCATATATATGTGTTTGCAGGGGAGGTGTCTTGGAGTTAGGGTCAGACGTGACCCTCATTCTCAGCATGTTAGCGTCAGAAATGCAGTCTTCTTCCTCCCCAAACTATACTAACCTCTTTCTTTACTTCCAGGATGTTCCCCTAGGGATACATTTTCCATCACCAAACTCCTACACACCCACAAAGCCCTAGCTTCAATGTCCTCTCAAGAAGTAGCTCCCCTTGTTTACACCTGGAAAGGTTTGTCTGCCATCTAAGTAATGGTGAACTCTGACTAATTCTGGATGGCTTGACGTAAGGCCCTGTCCACTCTGAGCCTATATCCCTCACTGAGAAACGTGTAAAGAGATGGAATTGGTGTTTGTGAGGCTGAAGGGGGCTGTGCTGAGCACTGGGCTTGGTGCAGGGCTGGCTGGGGAAACAGACACTGTCGCCATCTCTACTGTTACTGTTTTATTAATACCATCATTGTTATTTACCCTGAATCCCTCAGGACCTGGTGCACTGTAAGTGCTTCCTCGGCCTCATTCATGGCGCACAGAGGCTCTGGCTGGCAAAACCAAGAACCCTGGGGAGGCCAGGAGCTCACATACCGGGAAACGCACACACACCCCATGCCAGCCTCTTACCTTCTGCCGCGCAGCCTCCGACCAGCAGGACCACGAAGAGGCCCACGGGACCAACCACTGACGCCACACCAGGGCCCCAGGCCGGCGCCATGCTTGGCCACAACCTGCAACCTCTGGCCTCCTCCCCGGAGAGGGTGGCCCCAGGTCCCTTGCAGTCAGGCCTGGAGCGGAGCGTCAGACGGGGCAGCGTCTGTGGAGACAACAGAGGGGCTGTGATGGGCGAGGGGCGTCTATGGAAGTGGAGACACAAGGGGAGGGATGAGGGGGACTGGGGAGGGGGGAGAAGGTTGCAGGGCAACCGGGGAGGAGATGATGTGCTGAGTCCCTGCGATACACTGAGTATTTGTGTTTCCCCAAAACTCATGTGGATTCAGCTTCATGGTGAGGGCGGAGCCAGCCTCGCATGAATGGGATTAGTGCGCCAAGTAAAAGGAACCCCAGAAAGCGCTTTGCCCCTCTGCCCTGTGGCAGACACAGCAGGGCGCCTGTGAGCCTGATGTGCTCCCTTGCCAGACATCGGACCTGCCATGCCATGAGCTAGTATCACCCTCCAAAGGAGGAGTTAGTGTCCGTGGCTGACGAGCCACCAGCCTGAGGGGCTCTGAGCGAGCATGACGGGTGGACTGAATGCCTTGGACACCCCCAGTTTCACAATGGGGCTGAGCGGTTCCAGGGGTGCTCTGAATGCTGATCTCTCCCCCTCAAGGGCAAGCCTGTCCAGATAACACTGCCAACGGTCCCCAAACTCAGTCCCATTTGGCTACCAGTTAATCTCCCACACGCATACAGGCCCCTGCCCCCAACATCTCCCACACCCATTTCACCTCCAGAGAAGCAGCTCCAGCTCTCACTCCAACGATCTCAATCTCAGGCCTCCTCTCCAAGGCGCCCAGCCACAGAGGCGAGGGAGGGGTCCCGCCAAGCCTCTGTCCCCGCAGCGCCCTCTACTGGCCCCCACAACTGCGTGCTGCCCCTTGGAGGTCACGCCCTCCAGCCACCCTCCCCAGCCCATAGCCTCAGAAGAGACTGAGGTGATCCTCAGGGTGATTACCCCAGTAGAGAGACCCCTCAGAGAACCGAGCTTCTCTGAAGCAGAAGGGCCCCTCATTGCAGGGATCAAATTTTGGGCGGGTCCCCTCCCCATCTCCACTCTGTCCAGAACTGGGGCAGAGGGCCAGGAAGGATGACAATGGGTCAGCCCTGCCCCCTCAGGCTGTGCCCTGGGCGGGTCCCAGCCCCGGCCATAATGACAGGACAGCCCTGTGATTGTGCCTCCCAAAATACCCAGCTGCGGTCACCTCGCCCAGCCTGGCCCTGCGGAAGGAAGGCCAGGTGGGGGGTGGCGAGGTCATGACCCCATAGGACAGGGTGGGGGAGGGCTTAACATGTACACAGACCCGATGCAGAGAAGACCCCTCAGACAGACCCAGACGGACCAGACACGATTGTGGGTATCTTCATATGGTCGAGCGACAGAGACAGGCCCATGCACAAGCAAAGAAAACTCGCACAGTCAGACCACATACTCATACAAAACCTGAGCTCAGGCCGGGCACGGTGGCTCGTGCTTGTAAGCTTCAGCCTATGAAGCGGCCGGGGCTAGGGATCGCGGTTTGAGTCCTGCCTGGGGCCTGTAGCGAGACCTAGTTCCAAAAAAAAGCTGGGCGTGGTGGTGCACACCTGTCATCCCATCTACCTGGGAAGCTGAGGCTGGGGATTGCTTGAGTCTGTGGTACCCCAGGCAACGAGAGCCTGCGGTTCCACGGGCAAAAATAGCGAGACCTAGTCTCAAAAAACAAAAAACAAAAAAAAACAAAAACAAAACCTGAGCTCAGACACTTACAGAGGGAACAGAAATACTCAGTCATGCGTTGCAGTTCACAAGGGACCCCAGGGCCGTGGCCGTGTGCGGGAGGCTGGGTGATGCTGTGTGACCGCACACACACACAGGGCCACAAAAGGGCAGATAATATACTTACACGGTCAAGTCCGGCGCACAGTCAGCTCAGTTACGCATGCAGGTTCACATACACACCACAGAGGCAGAGACAGGTGGGACACAGGGGCACAGGACACAGTGCAGGCACACAGCTGAGCGACAGGCCAGTAAACGTGACACCCTCTGGCCACAGATACGGATGCACGCCCAGGAGGAGGGAGATGCAGCCTGGGTGGGGGAAGAAGGCCACGCAATCAGGCACACACACTTGCACACGGCCAGACAACACACACACACACACACACATGCCGTTGGAACCTCCTCTTCCACATACACTTGCAGAGGCAGACACATCCAGGTGACAGACACACAGCCAGTCAGGGAGCCCCGAGTGCAGCTCTGCAGCCCCCACCACAGACTCTTTAAGAGCAAAAGTGGCCGCTGAGGAAGACGAGGCCCAGCTGGGACAGACAGCCCTGCCAGCCGAGGCCAGTGCCACCACAGCGGCCAGCCCCACCCAGGCAGACATTTGCCCGGCCACATTTGGGAAGAAAGTTCTGGTCCAAACCTCATGGTCAGCCAGGCAGACCCCCAGAGAGCTTCTGGAGAAACCGAGGTGGCCTAGTGGGGTGACAGCCCGGGGGGGTCAAATTCGAATTCACCGGAGGGCGACCTCCCAGCCCCAGCCTGAGTCTCCTCGCCCAGAACACCCCTGGCATGGGCAGACTGCTTGCACAGCACGGCTGGACGAGCCCCTGCAGGTGGATGGGAGACAGGCACAACAAAGGAAGCAGCCCAAGCTGGAATGAGGGGGCAAGGATGGGGTGGCAGGCAGGGGGCACTCACTCAGGGGCGAGGGTCCGACACTAGCACAGATGGTCCTCGGGTCTCCTAGCCCATCCTGCCCCGAGGCTCACCACGATGGATGGAGGAAAGTCCTGCAAAGCCCATGGCCCTCCTGCCAGCTCCTACTCCTGGAAAACCCTATGTGTGCGCATGTGCGTGCGTTTGTGTGTGTGTAGGGGGGGGGGTCTTTTGCAAGCAGTCTGGAAACAATTTAAACAAGTCCTGTCAGCTCTGCCTTCAAAAATCTATCCTCAATTAGCCTCTACCTGGTCCAGCCCCACCTCTGTTCACCTGGACTAACGCAGCTACTTTCTGACCCTGCCCCCCACCATGTGTTCTCCCCAATGAGCCAGTCAAGCCATGCCCAGCCCTTGCCCACAGCCCTCCAGGACTGCCACCTCTCTGGGGTGAAAGCCCAGGTCCTCGCCACAGTCTTCCTCTAGGACAAGCCCTCCTCCATTAGGGCTTGTCCCCTTCCCTTTTGTGCCCTCATTTTCGTCCTCTTTCCTTCATCCAGCCTGTTCCATTGTTCCTTTAACAGGCCAGGCCCAGTCCTGCCCCAGGACCTTTGCACATGCTGTGCCGGCTGCGTGGCTCTCTCTGTCTCCAGAGATGTTACTCTTTGGGTGAGAATGAAAGGGCGTATGGGAAAAGGCGGGTATCTCTGCACAGGGAATAGCATGAGCGAGGGCAAGAAGGAGCACCTAGAGGTCTCAGAGAGATGGGGACAGACTGGTACAAAGATATTACCAAGGCCTGGCACCAGCTCAAGCCTCCTCTCTGCCCCTTTTGCAATAAAGCAGCCTGGACCACCAGCACATCAGCCCTAGAAAGGGAGCTGCAGGTACATGTAGGCTGCTTCAGCTGCGGCCATTAAGAGGATCAGCCACATGGGAGCTGTGGAAAATCACTTGGGGTTGAGTAGGGAGGGCAGAGGGAAGGGAACAGCCTCCGGACCTGGAGTCCAGGGCCCCGGGGCCTCGCTCAGCCACCAGTCAAGGGCTTCCTCTGAGCCTCTTGGGAATCTGCCACAGGTAAGCCCCTTCCACAAATGAGGAAACTGAGGCTCACAGAGGAGGGGCCTCCCCCAAAATCCCACAGGGCCTCCTGTGGAATCACAGGACTCTGTCCTTCCTGGGTCACTACATGGTCTCAGGAAAGAGGATGCCCTCTCCAGGCTGCAGCACAGCCTGCGGGGTGGTCTCTGAGGGTTCCAGGGCAGCAGTGATGAGGAGCAAATGGCCACCCATCCCCGCTGGGCGCCAGGAGGGGGTCACGCGATGCTGGAAGCTGCCTTGTGTACCCACGCGGCACAGGGAGCATAAAGGGGTGATTATGAGCCAGGGCTGGGCAGCCAACAGGCTCTGTTCCACCCACAGAGGCGGGGTCTTTTGATCAAGCAGGCAGGAGTGTCTCTCCCCATGGCCGGTCAGCGGAGGCCCCTCTGTGCAGACTCGGCCCTCAGGTTCCTCGGCAGAGGATAGCCGGGCAGGCTGACTCCACCAGCCGGTGGGCTTAAGGGGGCGCTCCCACCTACCTCCCCCCACATCGCCTGCCTTCTGGGCCTAGACTGGGTCTGCTACTCTGAACCCCGCTTCCGCGGCCTCAGTGCTCCTGAAGGCACACCCAGCGCTGTCTCCCTGGACCCCTGTGTCCCCGGTGTCAAGCGGGGTCTGCGCTCAGAGTGGCTCTGGCTGGTCCCTCTCCCTCTGGGGCCTCGAGGTCCCTCCAGCAGGAAGCGGTTCAGGGCAGGGCCGGGTGGGGCTGGCCCTACCATCTTTACCGGAATGCGCCTGGACCGGGGCCGGGAGTCGCCTTAATTGACTACGGATCTCTGCTGGGTGCTGTCCCCAAAGGTCCTGTGGCCGGGAGTGGATGGGTGGGGCGGGTGTGGTGCCAGGCTCAGGCCCAGCGAGGAGTGAGTAACGCCCGCTGGTAGCCCCTGTGCTCCCTCTGTTTGACAGATGAGGAAACTGAGACCCAGAGGGGGGCTGCTGCAGGCCAAGGGTCTTCACTGGAGAGGGGCTGGAGGTCAAGGTCAGAGGTCAGATTTCAACAGAGCCCAGGGTTCCTACTCCCTGGCGGTCAGGTTCTGCCAGCATGTCCCTTAGGCCAGCTCCATGGAGGAGTCTGAGTTACCAAGATCCAGTAGCACCCCTGCCCTGCTAACGCCTACCTTGGGCCCCAGCCCCCCTGCCTGGCTTTCTGACCAGGGCCCTCCTGCAGCCCCTTCCACAGGTCACCACAGTTCCCACAATGCTCTGCTCAGGCTCCTGACCAGTCCCTCTTTCCCCAGCTGGCCCAGCTGTCAACTCACCCTTCAAGCTGCAGCCATGTATTCCCCCCTACCCCAGGTTGGCTCTTATCCCCTCTGAACTCTCTCCCTCACCCCATGGGATCCTTCCATGCCCAGCTATGACCTCCACTCTGGGACTGGGAACAGCTATGTCCAACTCTGCCCTAACACCTTTCATGGTTCCCATTAATGTTCATTAAAATCCAGACTCATAACCTCAGTCTCCAGAACTGCTGACCCCACTGTGTTGCACCCCCAGAGTCACACTTGCCCTCGTTGTCCTTTAGCTTGCTTAGGGACATTTGTACACACTATTCCTTCCACTCAGCGGATTCTTCCTCATTCCCTACCAAATCTCAGCTCACAAAGGACCTGGTGGAATTGTCACCTCCAGGAAGCCCTCTTGGATGACCCAGACTTGTTCAAGGTCCCTTCTGAGCTCCCTGGCACCCCCTGCTTCCATCACTGGTCTGTCATCCTCCAAGATCAGAGTCTTCCCCCACCCCAGGAACATGCATATACTGGACACTTACTGCATGTCTGACCCCACTCCGAGCTTTGCCCGCATCATTCCTGTTATCACGTCCACTTCAGAGGAAGAAAGTAAGGTTGGTGGGAGACACCACAGGCAATGGGGGTGGCCACAGGCACAATCTCTAACTTACATCTGTTCTGGGAATCTGCTCAACCCTTAAGCAGGGGAGATGAGGGTTAAGGAGGGACAGGTTTGGCTTGGGAGGGGGGTTGTCCCCTGGGAGTGGGCATAAAGGCCCTCGGGAGTCAGCTGAGACTCTAAAAGGCATATCTAGGGAGCAAGACACCAGGCATTAATGGGGGTGGGGAGCCCTGGGTGCGCAGGACAGGAATGGGGGTGCAGAGACACGGAGCTTGGGGCTAAGACCGTGCAGTGAAAAGGTGGGAGCAGGTACCTGTCTCAACCCTGGCAGTGGGCTAAAGACCCCAAGAGGCACGACAGCCTGAGTCCGCTGGTCCAGGGGAGCCGCGAACAAACCCAGAAAGGAAAACTTTCTGTGAGTTTTGGGGGGTGGCCAACGGCAGAGAGCCAAGCCGCACAGCTCTCACTCCTCCCCACCACCCGCAGTTCTGCGCCTCTTCTGCGGCTGGGCCCAGGGGAAGGACGCCAGAACGCTGAAGCCCCCCACCAGCTCATCCACGAGCTGGCAGAAGTGGCTGCCCGGTGCCTGGCTCCGCCTCCAAGCGGGGAGGAGGTCCGGCTGGGGGCCAGGCGGGGGAGGGGACCCCTTGGAGCCTAACGGTCCGGAGTTTTCAAAAGTGCGAGCAACCAGCCTGCAAGGGAGAAGGGAGGCTTCCTGCACCCGGGATCTCGAGCTGGAGCACAGCTGGGGCGTCAGCTTGGGGCCATGGGGCTGGGGGAATGCGAGCCCCCCCTCCCGGGAGCAGTGAGAAGGAGCGAAGAGGGGGGACAAAGCCCAGAGCGGCCTGGGCCTCCGGGTGGAAAGGGATCCCGGGCGCACTCACCCCGCGGTCTGGAGCCTGGGCTGGGTCCAGCGCAGTTTTTGCCGGGGCCCAGCAGCACCGCAAGCTGAGCACCCCCCTGAGCGGAGCACAAGCGAGGACTTGGAGAGGACAAGGCCCAGCTATCTCGTCCTGGGGGCGGGGTGGGGCGGGGGCGGGGCCTGCGGGACGGCGGGGTGGCCAGGGGGTGGGGCCCTGGCCGGAAGTGGGGCGGGGGAAGCCCACGGGGAGCCCCATCTTGGGGTACTGGCAGCCTCCTGGGGATCCTGTGGCTGGAGAAGCAGCCAGAGGGGCACTGCGTCCCTCTTAATATGCGAATCTCCAAGGGGTGCGACCCTAGAAACCCCCCCCCCTCTTTGGAAGTCTGATCCCAGAGCGAGTCCCTACTCTGCTCCCTCTCTCCTTCCAGGCGCGGACTGTGGTGGCTATGGTAACGGATGTAGGGGTGGATGATGCACAGCAGAGGGCTCCCCAAACGCTCCCCAATACAGCAGATCGAGAAGGGGCAGAGAAAGCCCCTCCCGGTTGGATGGCAGCGGCAGGCGCCCCCTACACACACAGAGCCCTGAGAGTGGGGGTGGGGCGCGGACACAAAGCGGTTTCCCTCCCCTGATAATTCAATGGGGTCTGGGGGGATAATGGGGGACACCGTGGCAAAGGCCCCTACCCTGACCACAACCCAGAGGAGGGGGTGGAGAGCGCAGGGCCAGATTGGAAACAGATGGGGCCACCGTGCCAGGCCCGAGACATCCGATCCCCCAGTCGGGAGGAAGGTGGGGGAGAGTGTGGAGAGGGCGGGACGACCCCACCCGGGCAGCCAATCCCAGCAGCGCTGCTGCCCGGAGTGGGTTTGAAAACTCCACTGCAGACTCAGGAAAGATGGAGGTTCAGAGGGTCCTGGAGCTCAGAGAGGCGATCAGGGAGGGGCAGAACCCGGAGGGAGCCCCAATGGCAGGAGGGGCCAGCCCCCCACATCTGCTCCCATTCGCCTGGAAAATGCCTCTTGTTCCACCACCAGCGCTCAGGAGAAATCGCACAGCCAACATCCATTGAGCTGAAGCCTATACCGACTTACTCCACAAATCGGGGAGGGGGCGGGGTGAGCAGAGGAAAGAAATGGCTCCCCAAGGACAGGAAGCCCAGGGATTCTATCCAAGGTTTGGGTCCAGAGGCTGAGTGGTTCGATGCCCACAATGCCACGGGAGGTCTAGAGTCCAAAAAAACGACAAGGAATCCCTAAAATGTATAGCCCCC